>JADBJO010000881.1:0-15000 GCA_016801955.1 Conus betulinus
CCTACAAAGAATACTACAACTACAAACTATGACAATGAATGTTCGGGGGTTGGTGATTACCTAAATAGATGACCACAGTGATCACAGTTAATGGTAAAGTATGTTAGGATCTTAATGTTTTGCATGTCAATCCGCTTTTGTATATCTATTTTCCCTGCCAGAAACTGGATATGCTCATCTGTGTATAAAAACTTAGCTCATAAATCGGATTCTAAGGTTCTCATCTTTTTTCTTCTTGTAATGCAAACCCATTATAAAGCACTCTCTCGCCGGTTTCTCACTTCGCAAGCACACGCCTGCGGATTATTACTGATGCAAAAGTTTACGCACGAGCGCATACATGTGGGCGGGGATGGGAGGCGGGGGGTGGGAGGGGCGAGAAAGAAAGACTGTATAACAGAGAAAAGCAGGGAGGAGGGAAGGAGGGACGGAAGACTGAAAGACAGACAAACAGACAGAGGAAAACAGCGGCACGGACGAAGACAAGATGCAGACGCGTAACATAAACATCATGGGAAAGTCAGAGCAGCTCACTGAGGCACAGTATTGAATTTACTTTCAAAAGGATCATAGTTAATCTCTGGACCTCTATCGTACAGAATCCCTCCGCCTCGATTCTCCCACCCCCACTCACAGTCCCCGCCCCCTCCCAATCCTCCTGGGATGGTGTTCACCTGTCTGCCAGCCATATCACCTGAGACGGCGCCTAGTGGCGACATTAAGCCTGAAATAAACACAACCGTCATCAACGGACAAGCAGGCATGATCCGCCATTCTGGGCCTCCACTTCCAGAGGCTGATTGACTGAAGGATCGTATAAATCAGCGTTCCACCCATATATTCTTCTGTGTGTGTGTGTGCGTGTGTGTGTGTGTGTGTGTGTGTGGTGTGTGTGTGTGTGTGTGTGTCTGTCTGTCTGTCTGTCTGTCTGTGTTTGTGTGCCTCTGTATGTCTGCGTGCGTACACACACACACACACACACACACACACACACACACACACACACACACACATATATATATATATATATATGTGTGTGTGTGTGTGTGTGTGTGTGTGTGTGTGTGTGTGTGTGTGTGTGTGTGTGCGTGTGTGTGCGTGTGTGTGTGTGTGTGTGTGTGTGTGTGTGTGTGTGTGTGTGTGTGCGTGCGTGCAAGTGCGTGTGTGTCTGTGTATAAAATGAGTGTGTGTGCGTGTGCACGTGTGTGTGTATGTGTGTCTGTCCGTCCGTCGGTCCTTTACCCTCTCTCCTCTCTCTCTCTCTCTCCTCTCTCTCTCTCCTCTCTCTCTCCTCTCTCTCTCTCTCTCTCTCCTACCGGCGCTCAGCACTACCAGATTACGCTATCTTTATTTCCACATCCTCCAGCTCATCTCAGACTTCGGGAAAGGAGGGAATGGGGAATGGGAATGGGTAGTGTGTGGGCTGAGAATGGAGAGGCGGGGGCCGATTAATGAGAGAATCCAGGGAAGATATTAAGTGACATGAAATGAGAATCGGTCAGACAGATGATAATAAACAACAGCGACAAAAAGAAACACAGACCAGCTGCCGTGGCGCAGTTGTAAGCGTCGCGGACTCCCGGCTGGGAAGGTCATGGGTTCCAAACTCGTCACAGCCCTTTATTCGTGGGATTTTTTCTGCCAAGAGCGGTTCCTATCCAGAGCAGAGATTGCTTTGCTCTGCTCTGGGACGACTGCGATCACACAGTCGAGTTTCATCCACTGAATGGGTGCACCTCTGAGAGTGCTGCTCAAATTTCCTGACCAATACTGCAGGTGTCTGTATTTCTCGGGTCTGGTTGACGTCAAAATACATTATGAAAGTAAGCTAAGAGTACAGCCCGCCATACAGTCTCCGACCAGAATGTAACATCATCACCTTAATCATCCTCTTCCTCATCAATCACTTTGAAAAAATTAAGTCTTGTATTCTGTTGCCGTCAAAGCCCTGCTCTCATAGTGACTTCAGTTTGATTGCCTCTCCATACCTATGGCCTTGGTGAGTTCGTGTTGAGGTCGCCGCCACCGGCGAGTTCGTGGGGACTGTCGCTGGACGGACGTGATAGCGCCCTCCGGAGGGAGAGCTCACCCATGCTTGCTCCGCAGCTAAGCAGTTACCGTCACCAGGGTGCTCTATAGGTGATGTCTTCATATGTTGGATCAGAACAGGCTCCACTGAGCACCAACAAAGTGACTCGACTACAGTGCAGCATCTTCTGTGATGGGTTGCCTCATGACGACTTGACATTGACTGCTCCCTGTGGATTGCCGGTGTTTGGGACTATGGCGGGCCGGGCCGGGCTGTGGCTGTGTTCGGCGAGCCGGAATGAGCGGCGTGAGTGCAATGCAGCTGAATGGGCACGGAAAAGGAGACGAAAACAAACAAACAAAACATACACCAGTTGCCTTGGCACAATTATTCACGTCGCACGAATTCCAGGCTGGAAGGTCGTGGGTTCGATTCCATTTGGTTGTAGATATTTTTCTGCCCCGACCGGGCTTTTTACCCAGCGTTGAGTTTGCTATAGGTTCATCTGGGAATTGGAACCACACAGTTGAGTTTCATCCACGTAATGGGTGAGTTTCTAGAGAGTGTTGCTCACATTTACTAATCGACATTTTGTGAGTGTCTGTATCTCTCAGGCCTGCCTGACGCAGGGATATATCATGAATGTGAGCATACAGCACAGCCCTATTGTGCAGTTTCAGAACAGCACAGAACTCTGTACCATTATTTTCACTCTCATCGATCAGCGTAAAGAAAGTTCTGAAATTCTGTTGCCCTTCACGCCCTGCTTTCATGACCCGTTTCCATGTTCTCTCCACGCCTTTTGCTTTGGTGTGTTCGTGCCGATATCGACCCGCTCACGGGAACTGTCGTTGAACGCACGTGGTGGCGCCCTCCGGAGATGGGGAGGGGGAGGGGGGACACTCTGACGCTGGCTCCGTGACGGCACACTTATTGTCGCCAGTACTGGGCTCGACAGGTGGTGTCCAAACGTTTGTCGCATCACGACAGGCACCGGTGAACACTACCGAACCGACTCGGCAGCTGTGCAGCGTCTCCTCTGGCGGGTTGACGCTTTGATATTTTGTTCCATATGGATGCTTCAGGGAGTTGCTGTGGACAGAGGAAACAGAAAGAGCTGTGGGGAAGTCATGAGACTGACATGGCAGGAAAGATGACACAGGGGGAACAGAAAGAGCTGTGGGGAAGTCATGCTACTGACATGGCAGGAAAGATGACACATATGACACAGGGGGAACAGAAAGAGCTGTGGGGAAGTCATGAGACTGACGTGGCAGGGAAGATGACACAGGGGGAACAGAAAGAGCTGTGGGGAAGTCATGCTACTGACATGGCAGGAAAGATGACAGAGGGAACAGAAAGAGCTGTGGGAAGTCACGCTACCGACATGGCATGGAAGGAAAGATGACACAGATGACACAGGGGGAACAGAAAGAGCTGTGGGAAAGTCATGCCACTGCCTTGGCAGAGAAGATAACACAGGGAGAACAGAAAGAGCTATGGGAAGTCACGCTACCGACATGGCAGGAAAGATGACACAGATGACACAGGGGGAACAGAAAGAGCTGTGGGGAAGTCATGCCACTGCCTTGGCAGGGACGATGAGACAGGGGGAACAGAAAGAACTGTGGGTAAATGATGCCATTGACATTGCAGGGAAGATGCGGCAGGGGGAACAGAAAGAGCTGTGGGAGGTCACGCCACCGACATGGCAGGAAAGATAACACAGATGACACAAGGGGGACAGAAAGAGCTGTGGGGAAGTCATGATATTGACATGGCAGAAAAGATGAAACAGATGACACAGGGGGAACAGAAGGAGCTGTGGGGAAGACATGCCACTGCCATGGCAGAAAAGATGACACAGGGGGAACAGAAAGAGCTGTGGGGTAGTGATGCCACCGACATGGCAGGAAAGATGACACAGATGACACAGGGGGAACAGAAAGAGTTGTGAAGAAGTCGTGCCACTGACATGGCACGAAAGATGACAGAGGGAACAGAAAGAGCTGTGGGAAGTTACGCTACCGACATGGCAGGAAAGATGACACATATGACACAAGGGAACAGAAAGAGAGAGCTGTGGGGAAGTCACGCCATTGACATGGCAGGGAAGATGACACAGGAGGAACAGAAAGAGCTGTGAATAAGTCATGCCACTGACATGGCAGGGAAGATGGGACAGGGGGAACAGAAAGAGCTGTGGGAAGTCACGCCACCGACATGGCAGGAAAGATGACACATATGACACAGGGGGGACAGAAAGAGCTGTGGGGAAGTCATGAGACTGACATGGCAGAGATGATGACACAGGGGGAACAGAAACAGCTGCGGGGAAGTCGTGCCACTGACATGGCGAGGAAGATGAGACAGAGGGAACAGAAAGAGCTGGGGGAAGTCATGCCACTTACATGGCGGAGAAGATGACACAGCGGGAACAGAAAGAGCTGTGGGGAAGTCATGCCACTGACATGGCAGGGAAGATGACACAGGAGGAACAGAAAGAGCCCATGGGAAGTCATGAGACTGACAGGGCAGGGAAGATGACACAGGGGGAACAGAAAGAGCTGTGGGGAAGTCACGCCACTGATATGGTAGGGAAGATGACACAGGATGACAGAAAGAGCTGTGGGGAATTCATGCCACTGACATGGGGGGAAGATGACACAGGGGGAACAGAAAGAGCTGTGAGGAAGTCATGAGACTGACAGGGCAGGAAAGATGACACAGGGGGAACACAAGTGCTGTGGGGAAGTCATGCCACTGACATGGCGGGAAAGATGACACAGGGGAACAGAAAGAACTGTGGGGAAATGATGCGACTGACATGGCAGGGAAAATGAGACAGGGGGAACAGAAAGAGCTGTGGGAAGTCACGCCACCGACACAGGGGGATCTGAAAGAGCTGTGGGGAAGTCATGCAACTGACAGGACAGGGAAGATGACATTGGGGAACAGAAAGGGTTGTGGGGATGTCATGATACTGACATCGCAGGGAAGATGACACAGGGGGGACACAAAGTGCTGTGGGGAAGTCATGCCACTGACATGGCGGGGAAGATGACACAGGGGAACAGAAAGACCTGTGGGGAAGTCATGCAACTGACATGGTAGGGAAGATGACACAGAGGGAACAGAAAGAGCTGTGGGGAAGTCATGCCACTCACAGGGCGGGGAAGATGACACTGGGGGAACAGAAAGGGCTATGGGGATGTCATGATACTGACACGGCAGGGAAGATGACACAGCGGGAACAGAAAGAGCTGTGGGAAAGCCGTGAGCCTGACATGGCGGGGAAGATGAGACAGGAGGAACAGAAAGAGCTGTAGGGATGTCATGCCACTGACATGGCGGGGATGATGACACAGGGGGGGGAACAGAAAGAACTGTGGGGAAATGATGCGACTGACATGGCAGGGAAAATGAGACAGGGGGACCAGAAAGAGCTGTGGGAAGTCACGCCACCGACATGGCAGGAAAGATGACACACAATGACACAGGGGAAACAGAAAGAGCTGTGGGGAAATCATGAGACTGACAGGGCAGGGAAAATGACACAGGGGGAACACAAGTGCTGTGGGGAAGTCATGCCAGTGACATGACAGGGAAGATGACACAGGGGAACACAAGTGCTGTGGGGAAGTCATGCCACTGACATGGCAGGGAAGATGACACAGGGGGAACAGAAAGAGCTGTGTGGAAGTCATTCTACTGGCATGGCAGGGAAGATGACACAGGGGAACAGAAAGAGCTGTGGAGAAATGATGCAACTGGTATGGCGGGGAAGATGGCACACAGGGGGAACAGAAAGAGCTGTGGGGAAGTCATGCAACTGACATGGCAGGGAAGATGACACAGGGGGAACAGAAAGCTGTGGGGAAGTCATGCCATTGACATGGCAGGGAAGATGACACAGGGGGAACAGAAGAGCTGTGGGGATGTCATGATACTGACTTGGCAGGGAAGATGACATAGGGGAACACAAATAGCTGTGGGGAAGACATGCCACTGACATGGCAGAGAAAATGACACAGGGGGAACAGAAAGAGCTGTGGGGAAGTCATGCCACTGATATGGCAGGGAAGATGACACAGGGGGGAACAGAAAGAGCTGTGGGGAAGTCATGCCACTGATATGGCAGGGAAGATGACACAAGGGGAACAGAAAGAGCTGTGGGGGAAGTCATGCCACTGATATGGCAGGGAAGATGACACAGGGGGAACAGAAAGAGCTGTGGGAAAGTCATGAGACTGACATGGCAGGGAAGATGACACATGGGGGAACAGAAGGAACTGTGGGGAAGTCATGCAACTGACATAGCAGGGAAGATGACACAGGGGGAACAGAAAGAGCTGTGGGGAACTCATGATACTGACATGGCAGGGAAGATGATACAGGGGGAACAGAAAGAACTGTGGGGAAGTCATGCACTGACATGGCAGGGAAGATGACACAGGGGGGACAGAAAGAGCTGTGGGGAAGTCATGCAACTGACATGGCGGCGAAAATGACACAGGGGAACAGAAAGAGCTGTGGGGAAGTCATGCAGCTGACAGGGCAGGGAAGTTGAGACAGGGGGGAACAGAAAGAGCTGTGGGGAAGTGATGCCACTGACAGGGCGGGGTAGATGAGACAGGGGGTAGAGAAAGAGCTGTGGGGAAGTCATGCCACTGACATGGCAGGGAAAATGACTCAGGGGGAACAGAAAGAGTTGTGGGGATGTCACGCTACCGACATGACAGTGAAGTGAGACATGGGGTAAAAAAAAAAAAAAAAGAGAGAGAGAGAGATAACCGAAGACAGACAAACTTGTAGATACACAGAGGAACAGGCAGTCATGTCACTTACAGGCTGACGTCAGACATGTGATTCAGAGGCTGATGTCAGACATGTGATTCAGAGGCTGACGTCACAGCTGGCTCTCTTTCCCTCCTTACTCCACCGCTGAGACAAAGTTCATTCTGTTGTGCGTGTCTCGCATGATATTTTGATATTTTACTTCTCTACTTCTATTTTCTTTCTTGGAATGTGGTGCGGGGGGGGGGGGTGGTAGTAGAGAGCTGGCGCAGTTCAGGTGTCTTCGCCATCTTTCTTTCCGCTATATTCCCGTCTGAATCCACAGACAGTGCGGGGAAAACACAAGCACGAAGAGAACAAATTGAATCATGAGTGAGAAAAGAGAGAGGAAGAGCTCGAAGGGGTGTTAGTGACAAAGGAGAGATACATAGAGAGAGAGAGAGAGAGAGAGAGAGAGAGAGAGAGAGAGAGAGAGAGGTGCAAGAGAGAGGGGGCAGACAGAAATAAGGAGAGAGACAGAGAATGACAGACAGACAGTATGCACAGAAACACACCACACCACACAGTCCATTATACTATTACAACAACAACCCGCGCACGCGCACGCGTGCCCCCCCCCCCCCCCCCCACACACACACACACACACGCACACATACACACACACACACACACACACACACACATATATATATATATATATATATATATATATATATATATATATACTCACACACACATACACACCAGTGTTCCAGATCTCGTGGTGGAAATGAGGAAACGAGGAAATGCCTCTTAAAGTTAAAAATCACGAAGAGAAAAATCAAGAAAAGGAATAAGAATACATGTGGTGTTTATTTCTCAAAGGTTTCATTCTTAAAGTCTTGATACAGAACTGGCTGTGGACGCATGCAGTTTAAAAACAAAAATTTATCAGCTCCACCAGACTCGCAACATTTTAATTGTTTTAAGCTGCAAAAAAAAAAAAAAAAAAAACTGCCTGTCATTGACTGATCACCGTACTGTTTTGATGAAACAGTTTGACTTCAGCTCATTTCCAATATGCCTGTGCCCTATATCAAGAGAGTGAACTTCTCTTGAAAGTTTCCAAAACAGCTTAGTCAAGCGCGTTGGACAGCGAAAATGTCCAGATGGCGAAGCAAGCGAAACCGGAATCATTAAGACAAACGCCCGAAAAGAAATACTCACTTAAGTTTAATACAGACTTGATCATTCTTGCCGGGATTTTGATTACCTCCCTAGTCTTCTACAAAACAGTACGAATACATCTGGCTCCAAGACGGATATGAACACTCACGCGCGCACGCGCACACGCACACACACATACACAAAGATTCAAAAGATTCAAAGATTTTAATCCTGTGACCCCTTTGGGGCATGGAGGGCTTGAAACAAATCAAACAAATAGAAATGAAACAAATTAAACATCCAAGTATTCCCCATGATTAACACACTGAATGTAATGTTACGCAACTTTACTAAGTTTTAAAAACTTCGCTAAGGTTAGCACCACTTTCTTACCACATACACACGCGCGCGCGCGCGCGCGCACGCACTCACACACTCCCACTCACATTACCACCATCCCAACCCGCACCCCCACCCCATCCCACCCGTTCGCACATTCCCACACACCACACACACATCAGAACACTCTCAAACAAAAAAAAGAAAACAATGGCCACACCAGCCCGCTAAAAGTCCCTGAAACCCTGCCTTCATCATCACAGAGCAAGGGACCTCCTGTCCACACCCGTCATTTCTTCCTCACTATTGCCTGATTGGGAGGCAGAGAATGGGGGTCCAGGGAAACAGGGGGTATGTGTCTGTGATATCATCGGGTCTGCCAAGACCGCCAGCGTCATGGTAGACGGGTCATTAGCAACCAGCCGAGCGCGTCCGGGCGGCACCATGATGGCTGGAGGGAAGGGGAGAACGGGGAGAAGGAAACAAGATAAGGGAGGAAGCGAGGGAGGGGGGGGGGGGGGAAGAAACTCAAGATGTTATCTCTCCGAGGCAACCCGTGCAGTAAGGCGACGTAAAGCGATAACAACGGCCTGAACTCTGTGGGAATTGTGGTCAGTGGCTTTGATTCTCGCCCCCCCCCCCCCCCCCCCTAAAAAAAAAAAGAAAAAAAAACTACTCTCCTTCCCCGCACGCCACCCGTCTGAAATCGATCTCTCTGTCAATCAGTCCATATCTCCATCCCTTCGTCGGATCCTTCAGTCCTTAGCAGCAGCTGATAGTTGGCCAAAGTGGTATACACACTGCAAAGTAATATATGAAATACAGTATCACCTTTTTTTTCTTTGTCGGTTTTGCTTAATCTCGTAAAATAGCCAGTTCGTTGCTACGTTGTTAAACTATTAGCTACAAGACTTTTGACACGTTTTAATTTTACTGTGTTATATTTCGTTGTAGAGTAATGTGTTACTGGATCAGTTATGTTGAACTGAACTACACTCCACTGGGTTGTATTGTGTCGTATGTAATATACTGTACTGTACTGTACTGTATTGTACTCTGTTGTATTACATTGTACTGTATTGTATGCGCGCTGTGTTGTACTGCACAACAAATTCTCTCGTCAGGACATACTTGCGTGTAGTTCAGAATTCACTCAAACAGAAAGGTCTGAAGCCGTCAACTTCATTTTTCGTTGATGATTTTTGTTTACAATTCAACGTGAATGTCTGCACCATTCTCTCAGGCAAAACACTCTAGCTGCAGAATCCTGCACGTGCGCTAAATTATGTCTCTAACGTGCGTACTGGCCATGGTGGGTAACGGGTTTTGAACCGAAAGCAGCGAGTCACTAACGGGAACAAAATAAAACAGTCTCACACAGATCCGGCATCTGTCCGCCTGCAAGCAGCCACCGACAACACGAAAGAAATGGTGCCGCGGCCTGACGATACGACTCCGACCTCATCTCCTGATCCCGTTGGACTAGCTACCACGCACTGACATAATTTCTTTCTTTTTCCGTCTCGTACTCCGTGTCACTCCCGTGGCATTACACCCACGCTGCTTCAGTTCGGCTGCCGTCCCTTTCCATCGTCTGGCTCGTTCAGCTGATGCCCCGTCACAGGCCGTCCGCAGACAGCAGTCCATGTTCAGCCGTCATGAGGCAACCCACCAGAGGACACACTGCAGTGCGTTCACTGGTGCTCGTTGTGATTCAACATGCGCAGGACACCACCCTACTACGCCCCCTACTGGCGACAATAATTGCCGAATTGTGGAGCCAACGCCAGTCAGCTCTCCCTCGAGAGGGCGCCACTACGTCTGTCCAACGACAGTCCTCCGAACTTGCCGTTAACGGCGAACTAGACTCGAACTTAGGCTAATGATATAGATGCGGAGAGGAAGTCGAAAGTGAGATCACCATGACGGCTGAGCACGAAGGACCACATAACATATAATGATGATGCCATTCCTTTCACATCTGAGACTGTATTACAGAACTGTGCCGTACGCTTACTGCTATATATGCATCCTGGCATCAACCTCGCCAGGAAACACAGACACTTGCAGCTTGGTCAGGAAATTTCAGGCTCACACTAAGGGGGCGCCTTTATATAAAACGTATGAAACTCAGTAATGTGGCTCCAGTTTTTCCAAGTTGACCCATATCAAACTCAGCAATGGCCCCAGTTTTTCCAAGTTGACCCATATCAAACTCAGTAATGTGGCCCCAGTTTTTTCAGTTGACCCATATCAAACTCAGTAATGTGGCTCCAGTTTTCCAAGTTGACCCATATCAAACTCCGTAATGGCCCCAGTTTTTTTCCAAGTTGACCCATATCAAACTCAGCAATGGCCCCAGTTTTCCAAGTTGACCCATATCAAACTCAGCAATGTGGCGTCTGTTTTCCAAGTTGACCCATATCAAACTCAGCAATGGCCCCAGTTTTCCAAGTTGACCCATATCAAACTCAGCAATGGCCCCAGTTTTCCAAGTTGACCCATATCAAACTCAGCAATGTGGCGTCTGTTTTTTCCAAGTTGCCCCATATCAAACTCAGCTCTGGGTAGGAAACCGATTGGGCAGAAAAAAAATCCCTCAAATACATGACTCAGATGTGAATCAAACACATGACCATCCGACTGGAAGTCCGCGACGCTAACCACTTCGCCACGGCGGTTTGGTACGAAATTTAACTCTAACAAACATTTGAACACTGATGCGTCACAATACAGACTGGTGGTGTTGTACTCTCTGGCCGAAGCTGGCAGTAACTGAAATCGTGGTATGAAACAGGGGCTCCCTGATATCAAGATCTCATTTTGTGCTTTCCGTGAACGTTTAAATCAGTTTGTACACGTACGTGCGTTCCACATGCGACCGCTCAGTCAGTACGCAGGATAACACAGACGAAGATTCAAACACACAGAGACAGAGACACACTCGGATGCATGCCTATACGTGTTCACACACACACACACACACACACACACACACACACACACACACACACACACACACACAGAGAGAGAGAGAGAGAGAGAGAGAGAGAGAGAGAGAGAGAGAGAGAGAGAGAGAGAGAGAGAGAGAGAAAACGTACAAAGACAGAGACAGTGAAAAATAAAGAGAGAGGTCTATAATTCAAAGTGAAAAGACTTAACTACAGAACAAACGCACACACGCGCGCGCGCGCGCGCGCACGCACACACACACACACACACACACACACACACACACACACACACATAGACACACGCGCGCGCGCGCACGCACGCACGCACGCACACACACACACACACACACACACACACACACACACACACACACACACACACACAATCAGACAGACAGACAGACATAGAGAAAGAGAGAGAGATCCATCTTTGAATTAATCAAAGCTGCATTACTTCTTTCAAGCAAAATGTAACACGATATCAAAGATGAGCGAGAGAGTGGCGGCAGGAAGAGAGGGTGTTACAGAATAAAAGAGAAAGGGAGACAATCAAAAGAAGGAGAGAAAGGAACAAACGAAGGGAGAAAAGAAAGGAAGAAAAAAAAAAAACGAAAGAAGAAAAAAACGACGAAGAGACGCACGATTTCCTTCTTTTGCACTGGTCCTTTTGATTCCTATTTCATTTTGTTTGTATTTTATACACGTATTTCATTTCATCGTATTTCATGTAAATTTTCGTTTATTTTATCTTTTCGAGCTCCTACAGACAGGGGAGGAAGGAAATTGAAAACGGCGTGAAGATGAACCTGCACGCCTTCGTCTTCCCTGCAGTCACAGCTGTCTGTATCATGAGAGATCGATCAGGGAAACGTGATCTGGAACCCGCCGCAGGAATCTCCTTTGATTGAAAGGGGACAGGGATGATGAGGGAGGCGGAGTGGGAGGGGAGGGGGAGGTGTATGGAGTGTAACAGGATGGAGGGGGGGGGGGGGGGGGAAGGTTTGAGAGGTATTGCGAAGGAAGTGAGGGTCTGTTAATTGGGGCCGTTACGTCATCGAACTCAAAAAACGCGCGTGCCGGTAGATACCTACGTGTGTGTGTGTGTGTGTGTGTGTGTGTGTGTGTGTGTGTGTGTGTGTGTGTGTGTGTGTGTGTGTGTTGACAGACAGACAGACAGACGCATTTGTCTTTGTGTGTGTACAGGTCTCGGGGATAAAGCACACATGTAAATCAGTGTTCCATTACTGCTCAATTAATGTGCTAATCGAACCGAGTAAACTTGAGTTTCGGTCCATTTAGTGCGCCGACTGCAGTGTACTTTCTACTACTCCTCTCTTTCCTTTTTCTCCCCCTTGCTCCCCACTCTCCCCTCCGCCAACTACTCTCTCTCTCTCTCTCTCTCTCTCTCTCTCTCTCTCTCACACACACACACACACACACACACACACACACTTAGATTACAGTGCTGCTATACTGAATTGTCAGTATGAGTGATATGTGTCGAAATAATGTATGCATGACAAGGACAGATTGTAAGACTAGGCTTTGGCCTGAAATCTCCATCCTTGTGTATTAAAGATCAATCAATCAATCCCTCCCTCTCTCTCTCTTGCTCTGATCAAAAGTCTTACAGAACGAATATATCTGACTATATCGAACAAATGCATGGATATCTTTAACCTAAACTCCCGGGTACCTTACGTAGGGGAAAAACTGACACGTTTCAGATCTTCACAAATTCGTATACAAGGTGTATTACTTTGAAGCTACAGATAGAGTGCACGAACAACACTACACTCGAAGAAGGCCGTTGAAAAGCTTCTTAAATTACAAGTAAACGCTACACTACCTGGGGATGTAAAATCCGTAATATTTGCACAGATCTCGTTCTGGTATGGCACAACATGTTGGCAGCAGATCAGTCTTTACTGGAGACTTTACACAAGAGATAATTGACTATTACGGCTACAGTCGGTGCGTCTCCTTGCAGTCCCACGGTATTTTTCATTGTTTATTCTCAGCTCAAACACTTGACGTTCATCGACCATCCTCTGTCTGGGTCTCACCAGGAACATAGAAAATCCAAGACCGTTTACCCAATTGTGTGTGTGTGTGTGTTGTATTTGTGTCTGTATGTGTGTCTTTTGTGAGCGAGTGCACGCGCGCGCGTGCGTGCGTGCGTGCGTGTCTGCGTGCGTGTGTGCGCGTGCGTGCATGCGTGCGGGCATGCGTGCGTGCGTGCGTGTGTGTGTGTGTGTGTGTATGTGTGTGTGTGTGTGTGTGTGTGTGTGTGTGTGTGTGTGTGTGTGTGTGTGTGTGTGTGTGTAGGACCAGACAGAACAACGAGGAAGCAGAGATTTAGTCGTATTCAGTGTCAATTTCATCAAGGAGGCGTCACTGCGTGCGGACTAGTCCATGTACACTACACCACATCCGCTAAGTTTTGAGACCACACTACGCATGATTTGAAGCTGATGTATAAATGAACTAACAACTAAGCAGTAAAATCAAACAAACAAGAATTGAGTTCTGTAGAACAGATAACGAAAGACGACAGCATACATAAGAGGTTGAGAATGTAGTCGGATATCATGGTAGTCTCAGAGTAGTTCTGCTACCGTAACACACACTGATTACTCATGCAACTCGTTCAGCCACTGATTTTCTTTCACTCTTTTTGACAGGATTTATATTGAAAAATGAATCAACATCGCCAACTTTCACATGTTACCTCTGTCATCGGACTGGTATATTTTTCAACTCTTTCACCTCACCTTCATTTTCTTTTCCTCTGCCGGTCAGCATGATTCCATAAACACTACGAAAGCGGTTTTTAAATAAACCTAAGGGTAAGACGGATTGTGACACAAGTTTTAACCCCTTCAATGTTGGTGCGGATCCGTGGTGCTGGTCTGGATCAAAGGGCGGATCTAGGATCCGAACCAGCAAGATCACTCAAGACTCCTTTACCTGAGTTATCGAACCTTGGTGAGGGGATGGAACGTGGGGGCTCAAGGATGGGCCCCTTAACTGTTAGCGCGGATCCGTGGAGTGGACCCGGGTCAAAAGAAAAATCCAGGATCCGTTTCACCTTAGCGAACGTCTTCACTCTCCCGAGTGCCCTTCTGATTTTTTTTCCACGTGCTCTTTCCGTGGTCTTGTATATTATGAACCGACTCTGCTGTGATTGTGCTTGGCTTCGTTGCTTTTTTTTCCTCCTACAGGAAGGTCTATTAGATAGTAAAATGATCAGGTCCGAGTGGTGTACCTGAATCACTCGCAGCGCCATTCATGGACCTGTATGCTAAGCCTTGAATCGGACTTGATGTTTGGCGTGCAAGTCAATCCAAGGGAGATCATGCCTCGTGGGACATCATTAAAAACTGGGTCTGTAACTTACTCGGCCTGAAGGGGTTGGGATGACATGATCGACAGCAGGTCCGCGTCCATTCTGTGTGTGTGTGTGTGTGTGTGTGTGTGTGTGTGTGTGTGTGTGTGTGTCTCTGTGTGTCTGTGTGTATCTGTGTGTTGTGCGTATGTGCGTGCGTGCGTGCGTGCGTGCGTACGTGCGTGCGATTGTGTGTGTGTGTGTGTGTGTGTGTGTGTGTGAGAGAGAGAGAGAGAGAGTGTGTGTATGTGTGTGTGTGTGTGTGTGTGTGTGCGCGCGCGTGCATGCGTGCGTGCGTGTGTGTGCGTGTTGTGCGTGCGTGCGTGTGTGTGTACTCTCTCTCTCTC
>JADBJO010000881.1:27500-37500 GCA_016801955.1 Conus betulinus
GAGAGGCATGAAAAAGACACAAACAGACACAGAGACAGAGAAGAAGGGCTGGGGGGAGGACCGGGGAAGAAAAGGAGAGAGAGAGAGAGGAGGAGAAGAGAGGATGGAGGGAAGAAAGAGAGAGGAGAGAGAGGGGGAGAGGGGGTAGGGAGGGGAAGAGAGAGAGTGAGGGAGAGAGAGGGGAAGAGAGATAGGGGAGAGAGAGGGGGGAGAGAGAGGAGAGAGAAAGGGAAAGGGGGACGACAGAGAGACAGACAGAGACAGAGAGAGAGAGAGAGACAGACAGACACAGACAGACAGACAGAGAGAGAGAGAGAGAGTTTTCCGCCTGAAATTTTGCACGTGAAAAAAGAAGTCTAGCACAGAAAATCATCTCTTTATTATTTTTTTTTAATGCCTGCGTTACATCTATGTAAGTTATGGGTTCATTTTGCAGCGCCCATCCAGGTTTTAAAAAAAGAGTTACCAATATGACAACCGTAAATTGTGCGCTGAATGGCGACAGGGCAACGTGCGACATTAATAATATTATGCTAGTCATCAGTGCCATGGTTTGGGTTGTGAGAGAGAACGGGACGACATTGTCCGCAGAATCTTTCCTCCCCGCTGCTGGTGGCCAAGAAGAGTTCGTTCGTCGTTGGTTTGTCGCCATTCCTTGTGAGGAGCCGTCACCCGATTCCACGTGTTTCGGCTGCTGGAGGAAGAGAGGTGGCGGTGGGGGTGGGGGTGGGGTGGGGGGGTGGGGGAGGTGTAACTCATTGGTATTCTGTGGCGCATGTAGGAGGTGAATAATGATCGTCACGCACACTGCATGTGACGGATGCCGACACCTATGTCATGTACTGACGCCGTCTGTAGAGCGACAGCAGTAGGCAGAGGGAGAGAGAGAGAGAGAGAGAGAGAGAGAGAGAGAGAGAGAGAGAGAGAGAGAGAGAGAGAGAGAGAGAGAGAGAGAGAAAGAGAGAGGGAGGGAGGGATGGAAGGAGAGAGAGAAAGAGAGGAATGGAGAGGGAGGGAGGGAAAAAAGGGAGGGAGACTGAGAGGAGGGAGGGAGGGAGGGAGGGGGGGAGGAAGGGAGAGAGAGAGAAGGAGAGAGGAGGAGAGGGAGAGAGATGGATGGAAGGAAGGAGAGAGGGGAAGAGAGAGAGAGTGGGAGGGAGAAGCCAAGAGAGTGAGAGAGAGAGAGAGAGAGACGGACTGAGAGAGAGAGAGAGACAGACAAACAGACAGACAGACAGAGAAAGACAGAGAGAGAGAGAGAGAGAGAGAGAGAGACAGAGAGAGAGAGAGAGAGAGAGAGAGAGAGAGAGAGAGAGAGAGAGAGAGAGAGAGAGAGAGAGAGGATGGACGCAGAGTGTGAAGACAGAGAACAAAACACAAAAGCAGAAGAAGAGATGGCGATAAAAACGGAATAGAGACAGAGACGATCGTAGAGAAAGCGGATAGAGGCCAAGAGGGAGAGAGGGAGATAATGAAGGAGACAGACAGACAGACAGAGAAAGAAAGGAAAGAGAGAGAGAGAGAGAGAGAGAGAGAGAGAGAGAGACAGAGAGAGAGACGGAGAGAGAGGCGGTAAGACTGACAGGTGTGTAGAAAAAAACATAGAGGAAGAGACAAAGGAGAGACAGAAACGAGAAAGAAAAAAAGGAAAAGGTGATGATCGGAAAAGACAGAAAGGGAGGCAGACAAACAGACATACAGACAGATCGAGGGGGACAGAAGCACACACACACACACACACACACACACACACACACACACACACACACACACACACACACACACACACACACACAAGAAGACAGAGACAGACAGACAGACAGACAGAGACTGAGATACGGAGACATAGAGAGATCCCCTGAAATCATGCCCAGGGGAAAAAAAAAAGTCTGGCATAGAATATGATCTTATATGATCCTATTTGCAATGCCTGCGTTACAAAAGTGGGGGGGGGGGGGGGTTATTTGGCAACGCCTGTGCGGTAAGAAGTCACAGATTACACACCAGTAAGTTCTGCTCCAGATCGTAAATGTTGACCGATTGTTCAATTGCTTTGGGGCTGCCCTGTCTGTAGCTGTGCTAAAGCTGCTCTCTCTCTCTCTCTCTCTCCTCTCTCCTCTCCCCTCTCTCTCTCGTCTCTCTCTCTCTCTCTTCTCTCCTCTCTCTCTGTGTGTGGTGTTGCTAGCGCGCCTGTATGTGTGGTGCTTGCGTGCGTGTGTGTGCGTGCGTGCGTGTGGTGCGTGCGTGCGTGTGTGCGTGGTGTGTGTGTGCGTGTGTGTCTCTGTGTGTGTGTGTGTGTGTGTGTGTGTGTGTGTGTGTGTGTGGTGTGTGTGGTGTGTGTGTGTGTTGTTTGTGTGTATGTGCGTGTGTGTATGTCAGCGCGTACATGTGTGTGTGTGTGCGTGTGGCGTGTGCGTGTTTGCGTGCATGCGTGCATGTGTGGTGTCAGGTGTGTACATGTGTTGGGTGTGGTGTGTTGTTGTGTGTGTGTGTGTGTGTGTGTGGCGTGTGTGTGTGTGCGTTGTGTGTGCGTGTGTTGTGTGTTGTCGTTGTGGTGTGTGTGTGTGTGTATGTGTGTGTGTTGTTGTGTGTTTGTGTGGGCGTTGTGTGTGCCGGTCAATGGTGTGTTAACCCACACTGTTAACAGTGGTCTTTTGAGAGAATGCAATGTGGTTCTCCACCGTTCACCGTCGTCTATGGCGACACAGGTCGGGTCATTATGTTACTAAAAGGTGGTGGGGTTGTCAGGGGGGGGGGGTGGGGGGGGGGGGGGGGGGGGGGGGGGGGGTTTGCAGACAGGCGTCCTAGACTTCAAGGGCGAGGACTCGGACTTAAACCCACAAGGACCTGTTAACAGAATGGTCCTTTGGAGAATTGCATGTCGTCTCTTGCACCGTTCACGTCTTCTAAACCGACTTTCAACTACTTTCACTCATTACTGGATACTTAAAAGAAAAGACAGTGGTGAAACAATTTCATTATCTGTTGGCAAAGAATCCAGCCACAGTCCTGTCCCCTCCTCTCCTTTTAAATGACATTCAAACCACAGGAGACACCTTCATTTCATTTCCATGTGCACACAATGCCCTCTCTTCGTTTGCGAACCACTACACAGAAACAAGGCTGGACATCCGTTTTCTTGAAGGCTGCAATGGAAATGTTTTTTCCGACGTCCTTCTTCTGCGTCTGGCTTTCTTCTTCTTCTTCTTCCGCTTTCTGAAGGCGGTACGGGAACATGTGGGAATCGTCCTCTTCTTTCTTCGTTGGCTGTTTCGCCGCTTTCTTCTTCTTCTTCGTCCTTCTCTCCTCTCGCTTCTCCTCATCCACCTTTTCCTCATTCTCCCTCGATTCTCTGGTCCTCCTCGCTTCCCTCCTCCTAGTCGCTGTCCTCCTTCTCCCTCCTCTTCCTCCCTTATCTTCCTCCTCGCCTTCTCTTCTCCCCTTCCTGCTTTTTCTTCTTCTTCTTCTCCCCTCCTCTTCTTCGTCGGTAAACAGAAAGAAAATTGCTATTCCGGTTTGCTCCCCGAAGCTCAATAAAAAACATTGTAGTACCGCCCCTCCTTCTTCTTCTTCTTTCTTCTTCTTCCCAGTTTCTCTTCTTCTTCTTTTCTTCTTTTTCGCTCTCCGAATCTCCAATAAAGAACACATTGTAGTCACTTTCCTTTTGCTCTTCTTCTTCTTCTTCTTCTTCTTCTTCTCTCCCCTTTCTTCCTCCTCGCTCGTCGTCGTCCTTCGTCGTCCTCCGTCGCTTCGTCTGATGTCCGTCGTCGCTTCTCCATCTCTCTCGTCGTCGTCTCGTCGCAAACCTCTCCTCGTCGTCTGCCTCCTCCGTCGGTCCAATACGGAGTCCCGATCGTCCCTTCCTCGTTAAACCGTCCTCCCTCCTCCCCTGATCTCCCCCCTCTGCCTCTCTATCTCCCTCCCTCTCTCCCTCTCTCTTCACTCTCTCTCTCTCTCGTCCTCCTCCTCTCTCGTCTCTCTCTCCTCTCACTCCTCTCCTCCGGGTTCTTTTCTTTTTTACGGAAAAGAGATGAAGTAGTTCAATTTTTGAGTACCTGTCCTGGAGGACATAGAATTAAATGAACAAAAAGAAAAGAAAACGTCAGATGGCAATCGTCAGGCTGCAAACAAGCCACAGTGGCTTCAATCACCAACTACATACCCAGCGTGTGTGTAGGGCCTACGTGGGCGTGCGTGCGTACGCGCGCGGGCGCGCGCGGGCGTGTGTGTGTGTGAGTGTGTGTGTGTGTGTGCGTGCGTGCGTGCATGCGTGCGTGCGTGCGTGCGTGCGTGCGTGCGTGTGTGTGCGCGCGCGCCCGCGCGTATGTGTGTACATAAAACGGAAGTCTTGGTAAGTTTTGGATAACCCTACGAAGTCTCTCCAAGTCACGCAAAGTTCGTGAATATTTATTACTCTGATCAGATGGACCTGAGGGGAAGACTCCTCCAAAAAGCCAGCCACCGACAAAAAAAAAAAAGGAACTGTACCGTCGTGTCTGGACAGAAACGTATGTACACAGCAAGGAGGCGGATTTTGCAGTGGCAGCGAGCTAGAGATCTTCCTTTGTGTGAACCAGAGAATATGTTCAGTAAGTCAACCCCACCCCCCCACCCCCATCCCACTCCCCATCCCACTCCAGCCGCTTACTGCTTTCCACATCCCTGGCCCTCCCCCCCCCCTCCCCCCCCCCCCCCCACCCCTTCCCTCTACCCCTACCACCCCCACTTTTTTTTTAAACCCGGGAGTTGACTGTTCTCTTCAGGGAACGCTGGAAGGTTTGGGATGACTGCCTGGGAGTTTGACTGCTCTCTTCAGGGAACGCTGGAAGGTTTGGGATGACTGACTATACAGACATGATCGTCTGGAATGACTGGTGGGGGAAACCACTGAGTATAAATCTTTGCATCAAATCAATCAATCGCTCGAACGTGAAACGATTGTCGATAACTTAAGAACAAAAAGCACAGAAAAAAAAGAACAAAAGAACATCGTCGTCAAAGAAAAGACCCTGGCTGGAAACAACACAGAAACTGAAGAGAGGGAAGGTGTATTCACGGCAGGTCCTCTTGTTTCTGGATGTTCGATGTCACTCATTGTAGTCATGAAATTTCCGTATTTTGCTGTTTGTAAATGTGTCAGACAGCTAGATAATGGAATGTTTAATGACCTCAAGCTGTTGACATTTTGGTGGACTTCGAGTTATGAAGAGTAAAGGTCTAAACAGAGTCATGAAAAAAAATACGAAGGGGGGAGGGGGGGGGGGGGGGTTGGTCATCATCAGTCAGGGCACAACAGTGACGTCAAGTCATGAACACTCAAATAAAAAGAGTGGCGTCGAGTCATGAACAGTCAAGTCATAATAGTGGTGTCAAGCCATGGAGACTCCGTTCAGATGGTGACCTCAAGTCATGACCACTCAGGTCACAACAGTGACGTCAAGTCATGAACAGTCAGGTCATAACAGTGACGTCAAGTCATAAACAGTCAGGTCATAACAGTGACGTCAAGTCATGAACAGTCAGGTCATAACAGTGACGTCAAGTCATGAACAGTCAGGTCACAACAGTGACGTCAAGTTATGAACAGTCAGGTCATAACAGTGACGTCAAGTCATGACCACTCAGGTCATAACAGTGACGTCAAGTCATGAAGTCAGGTCATAACAGTGACGTCAAGTCATGAACAGTCAGGTCATAACAGTGACGTCAAGTCATGAACAGTCAGGTCATAACAGTGACGTCAAGTCATGAACAGTCAGGTCACAACAGTGACGTCAAGTTATGAACAGTCAGGTCATAACTGTGGCGTCAAGTCATGACCACTCAGGTCATAACAGTGACGTCAAGTCATGAACAATCAGGTCATAACAGTGACGTCAAGTCATGAACAGTCAGGTCATAACAGTGACGTCAAGTCATGAACAGTCAGCTCATAACAGTGACGTCAAGTCATGAGCAGTCAGGTCATAACAGTGACGTCAAAGTCATGAACAGTCAGGTCATAACAGTGACTTCAAATCATGAATAGTCAGATCACAGCCGTGACATCAAGTCTTGAACGGTAAGGTCACAATAGTGACGTCGAGTCATGAACAGTACCAGATCAGATCACAAAACCATGTCCTCGAGTCATGAACAGCCAGGTCGCAACGGTGATGTCAAGTCATGAACAATCGGATTACAGACACAGGCATTAAGACAGATCATAGCCCGTCAGCTCACAGACACTGGCGTCAATCCATGAACAGTCAGATCACAGACACTGGCGTCAATTCATGGACAGTCAGATCACAGACACTGGCGTCAATCCATGAACAGTCAGATCACAGACACTGGCGTCAATTCATGGACAGTCAGATCACAGACACTGGCGTCAATCTATGGACAGTTAGGTCACAGACAATGACGTCAATCCATGGACAGTCAGGTCACAGACAATGACGTCAATCCATGGACAGTCAGGTCGCAAACAATGACGTCAATTCATGGACAGTCAGGTCACAAACAATGACGTCAATCCATGGACAGTCAGGTCACAGACAACGACGTCAAATCATGAACAGTCAGGTCACAGACAATGACGTCAATCCATGGACAGTCAGGTCACAGACAATGACGTCAATTCATGAACAGTCAGGTCACAGGCAATGACGTCAGGTAATCCCCCCCCCCCCCCCCCCCCCCCATCAACCCCCCCCCCCCCCCCCCCCCCCCCCACCCACCCGGCACGGCTATAATTTCCACCACATCATTGTCCTTCGTCTGCACGATAATGACGGCAGGAAATGCCTGGGCACGCTTAGCCTCGTTCCTGTCCCACAGCACTTTGCTCACACCATTTTGTGCTGTCTTTGCTTTAAGTGTTTTCTTGTTGTTTGTTCATTTCCTCCAGTATACTGTTTTATTTTCCCCATCGTCTTCTTCTTTTCATTTTTTTCCCTTTTATTTTTTTATACGTGTTTGTGTGTGTGTGTCTGTGTGTGTGTCTGTGTGTGTGTGTGTGTGTGTGTGTGTGTGTGTGTGTGTGTGTGTGTGTGTGTGTGTGTGTGTGTGTGTGTGTGTGTGTGTGTTCAGTTCAGTGGTTTATTTTTAAAGTCTTTTCATCGCCAGATGATATTAGATACTGTGATATAAAAAAAAAAAAAAAAAAAGAAAAGAAAACAACAAAAAAAAAAAACAAAAAAAAAAACACCTCCACACTTAACTTATCATCCACGTTAGTACTTTCAAACCCACATCCGATATAAGCGTAATGACATGTGTGAAATACCTTAGCGGTACACAAAATTGTTGATCTTTATAAAAATTTTGCAACCTGTGACTGCGCGAATAACCATGGCAATTTCAGCAACATATGAACCATATAAGACAGTATTGACATTATCAAAGTTATCCATCTGAATACCTTTCTCCTCATAGAGTGGGGTCAACACTGAGCATGTTATGAGCATGTGTGTGTGTGTGTGTGTGTGTGTGTGTGTGTGTGTGTGTGTGTGTGTGTGTGTGTGTGTGTGTGTGTGTGTGTGTGTGTGTGTGTGTGTGTGTGCGAGAGAGAGAGAGAGAGAGAGAGAGAGAGAGAGGAAGGAAGTATTTGGCGTTCTCAGCACGCCCAAATTTTTCAGCAATAAAAATGTCAATCGATTAATCCTCATTTTATAAATTGTTATGCAACGAAGATGTGAGCGTTACAGTTCTCTATTTCTGTCATCTCTTTTTGCAGAACAGAACTTCCTTTCCATGCGAGATGACAGCCATGAAAAAGATACTGTGTGGTCAGCTGGAATTTAATAATTAATAGAATTCAAGATAACTTCTTTTCCTTTTTTTTTTCTCCTTTTTCTCCTCCTTTTTTCTCCTTTTTCCTTTTTACTGTTGTCCCAGTAAAATGATTCGGCTTTAGCCTAAGAGAGATTCCTTTTAAGTGCTGTACATGTGTGCATGCATGTAAGCGTGCACATGCATACACACACGATAACGAACGTTCACACGTTCAGGTGAACACACACACACACACACACACACACACACACACACACACACACACACACACACACACACACACACACACACACACACTCCCGCCTCGTTGTCTCAGAGAGAGAGAGAGAGAGAGAGAGAGAGAGAGAGAGAGAGAGAGAGAGAGAGAGAGAGAGAGAGAGAGATTCAAAGATTTGATCGTCATGATTGATTATTTTCTTTTCTTTGTAAGATTCTTTGTTCTCTACGTGAGGCACAATGACACTTCGCTCTCTATGTGATGCACAATGTCACTTCGTTCTCTGTGTGATGCACAATGCCACTTCGTTTTTCTACGTGAGGCACAATGCCACTTCGTTCTCTATGTGATGCACAATGTCACTTCGTTCTCTGTGTGATGCACAATGTCACTTCGTTTTCTATGTGATGCAGAATGCCACTTTGTTCTCTATGTGATGCACAATGTCACTTCGTTCTCTATGTGATGCACAATGTTACCTCGTTCTGTATGTGATGCACAATGTCACTTCGTTTTCTATGTGATGCAGAATGCCACTTTGTTCTCTATGTGATGCACAATGTCACTTTGTTCTCTATGTGATGCACAATGCCACTTCGTTCTCTATGTGATGCACAATGTCACTTCGTTCTCTATGTGACACACAATGCCACTTCGTTTTCTATGTGATGCACAATGTCACTTCGTTCTCTGTGTGATACATAATGTTACTTCGTTCTCTATGTGATGCACAATGTTACTTCATTCTCTATGTGATGCACAATGTCACTTCGTTCTCTATGTAATGCATACTGTTACTTCGTTCTCTTTCCTTGAATGTTTTCATTATCCACAGTTCCAGAATGTCTGCAGACTTTATATCATACAGATCTAATTAGGTCTACGAACAACGAAACTCTTTTCTTAATAACATTCTTATTTTTTTCTTATTCGTTTGCTGGCATGTTGAATACCACCGAGAGCAACTACTGATTTTAACAACCAGACATCTCTGTCCTGCAGACCTATGAGCGCACATTAAGCAGGGACAGTTATGAATAGACTGTCTTTTCATTATTCTGCATCATCGTCCTTTAGTGCCATGACTTTTGATCTCTTTCATATCTTGTTCACGTCTGCCCCGTAATGTTATCCAGTTGGAAATTTCAAAAAGATTTTGTTTTGTTGTATTGTTTTGAAACGGGACACGTTTGAGCTGCTGAGAAAATCAGTGTTGGGCCCCGAGACAATGACCAGGACTGATGACAACACGTCCCACTCCAGGACCCTGGAGGTGCCGATTCCTTCCGGAGGAAACGTCCATTTAATGGCAGTGTCGCCGCGGCCATTTCCGCGCGTGCGCAGAGATGATGACCTATGATCTGCTGATGAGGAGGACCTGGAGCCGGGAGGTCTGTCCGGTCCATCACTCCCCGCACATGGCCCACTACATGTCTGGGATCCATCGGCGATTTCACTACAGAGAGAGTCTCAAGATCCTTTGATTACAGGACACGGTTCAGTTTCAGGATCGCTTGCCGTCTCTCTCTCTCTCTCTCTCTCTCTCTCTCTCTCTCTCTCTCTCTCTCTCTCTCTCTCTCTCTCTTAATGAGTCGGGGGGGGTTAAAAGTTGTTCCGTCAGAAACCATGAGAAGTAGGACAACACCAATACAGAAAGTTTATTTCAAGGAATGGTAAAGCCATAGCATCTTTTGTTTCCTCTTTTTTCTCTCCTGATTCTGTGGGAGGTCGTGGGAGCAGCACACTGAAGAACAGCTCACCAGGTTGCTCCTTTCCTGTTGTTCATGGATTTTCTGTTTGGCTTCTGCACATACATGCAGGTACCTGTAGATGTGCCTGTTTCTATGTTCTTCACATACATGCATGTACTTGCAGACGTGCCTGTTTCTATGTTCTGCACATTTAGCTGTCATGCAAGTTGAGTTCCTGCATGAGTAGCTTAATGCATGTCCCGTCGACTATCAGGAGGCTATCTGACAGCCAGAGAAATGAGAGAGAGAGAGG
>JADBJO010000881.1:52500-60000 GCA_016801955.1 Conus betulinus
AGGGGAGCTGACATTTCGCTTCTTCACTCCCTTACTATCCACACAGTCAGACAGACCGTTACCTACTCTTTGTCTGACCGTACGTCTCGGGTATCTTACGTGTTTACGTCATCATTGCATCATGTGTCCAACACATAATGTTCATTGTGATGAAAAATCGATCCACACATGCTAAAAGAAAAAAAAAATAATATTTCAATAAAAGAAAAATACACACACACACACACACACACACACACACACACACACACACACACACACACACACACTGACTGACTGACTGAAGACCATTACTGTCAGATTAACATAGTGTTGTACTGACACACACACACACACACACACACACACACACACACACACACACAGTGAGATGGTGAGTATGGGAACAAGATGCTCCGAGCAATACCTACTCTTCTAAATACCATTGCTCTAAGAAAGAAAAAAAAGAAAAAAAAAAGACATGCAAAATTATCTAAACCAACACGATCACAGATTCAGACCCTGATACCTTCAGATTCTACTGGGAAACAGAAGCAAACATGAATCTCTATCCCGGTAAACATTCATTAATGAAAAAAAAAAAAAAAAAAAGACGGACTTGCTTTTTAGGGGGAAGGGGTTACGCACAAGAATCCTTCTCCAATGAGTTCATTGGTATTGTTACTCCTCTAACGTAGGAAGCGGCAGACCAGCAAGCGTCGTCTGATTCGCCCTGTGTTGCGCTCTTCAGTGTCGCTGCTAGATTCTGGTTATCCCCTGACGAGGAGCACTTCAACACAGGCAAAAACGAAATTCCCCAAAGTCAGGTCAGATTTTCCAGCGTATGACAAAAAAAGTGTCTCAAAAAGACAAACACGAGCATCCAATAAAGAAAAACAAATGGTAAGAATTTGATCAACATGATAGAAAGTGATTTGGTGTAAACAAACAAACAAAAAAAATCAACAGGTTGAAGTTGGCAGTTTTGGGGTGCTGTTGGATTGCACTGTTCAAACCTTGCTGGTGAGAATACCATAAAACTAGGGACAGTGGCATATATCCATTTAATGCCAAGGGAGCACAGACACAATCAGCCGTATTTCCCTGATGAGTCCGACCCAGCGGACGAAAGGCCTCAGAGCAGGTCATCTGAATCGTTCTGCCTTCTAGATGGATTACAATGGTTCCCATATGCTGCTACTGAAAGGTTTAATATTTGTTATATGTTTCCCTGATCTCCCGTTCTCATTTTCTTTCTTCACCCGTTCCCCATCCCCCCACCCTTTGTGTGTGTGTGTGTGTGTGTGTGTGTGTGAATCTTTGCCAACTCACTAATGTAAATGACGGAGGAATTGGTAGCCAGCACTTGTTTCCCTCCCCCTCCCCCCCCCCCCCCCCAACTACTAAATATATATGTATATATATACATTCCCTTTAGATCCTAATGCTCTATCAATGTCACGTGCTTCTCCCACACAAAGGGGATCAACACATTCCTGGACACACGAACAGTTCCATCCTAATTCTTGCAGAAAAACCAGTGTTCAAGTCCAGCGTGCGCACGTGTTTTGAAGCATTTATCCTCCTTCAGCAGACTTCGGTCAACGTGTCAGAATGTGCGGGGAGGGAGGGGTGGTGGGAAGCAAGGGGGAGAAAAGGGGGTGGCGTGTGAGGGGACGGGGGGGGGGGGGAGGCAAGATCCATAAATACAGTTATTAAGAAGACAGCAGGGAAAGTTTCTTTTTTTCAACACTCTGTGTCCTTCTGTCACTGCCTATGACATGAGTTCCAGAAATGAGTTCCAGACATGCTCAGATATACACATAAGTCTCGGTCACCACCAGCCGGGGTGCGGAAACTACGCGTGGGAAACGTCTCTCCAGGCGGAGCACCCTCCCCCCTCTTCTTCTCCTCCTCCTCCTCCACCCTTCTCCTGCTCGTCTCTTGCAGGCGGTGCGAGAACTTCAGCTTGAACTTGACGTCACGGGCCAGCTCGCGCCCGCGCGTGCGGCACACGTGCAGGGCGCTGCCCATGCGCGGGAGCCTCAGGAGCTCATCGCTGTTGAGCGCCACCTGGAACTGCAGGGATGACGTCACCGGAAGCTCCATCAGCACGACGGTCGGGCCGTCGATGACGCAGGCGATGACGGTTGTTTCCTGTCAAAGGAGATTAACACACCAGTGAACGAATAGGACACTGTACATGCATGCAGCTGCCAACCTCTCAAGAGATTTCAGACGTGAGAGGAATAATTATGCTGTCGAAAATTGAGAAGAATTTCTGATAGTTGGGAGGAAGACATACGCTATCGCACTCCGAAACAAAAGAATACATTCCCTACACTTGTCTCCAAAAGAGCTTTCAAGATCTCAGACTGTGAAAAAGAACTTGAAAACATTGGTTCAGAAGTTCCGATTGATTGTGTGATACTGCATACTGGAATAAATGATTTGAAAAGTACTGACCCTGGAGTTTCAGCGAAAAAGATGGTTAGTGTTGTCAACAAAATCAAACAGCAATCTCCGAAAACAAAAGTCGTGGTAAGCAAAGCAACGCCAGTCAAGATCAGATTCTGGAGGGGAGACGACAACTATTCAACGCTTTACTGTTTTCCGAATTTCCTCGTCATCAGACTCTCTCTCTCTCTCATGAGAACCTTGATCCACTCAACAACCGGCTCAAGAGGGATGCCATCCACCCGTCCGACAGAGAGGTACCAGCATCCTCGCCGGAAATCTGGGGCGGCATGTCCATCGTCTTTTGGCAGAGACAGCGCCGGAGACATCGCCAGAATCAGACACGCGGGAGAGGCGCCTGGAACCACGAGCCATTCCCCCCACCTCCTGCTGGTCGTGTCGGAGCTCCCGGTCCGTGGCTTTTCCATCCTCGTGCAGGGGACACATGGGACTCTTACAGTTGGCAATTCGTCCCTTGGTGACTCGTCAACTTCACCTTGCCATTTGATTCTTTTAACTATGTCTTATGAAAACTTCCAATGATAATTTATTAATAATTCAATGGAGCTGTCGGTCAATATCAACAAATCTCTTACACTTTGAAAATCATATATATCAGCATAATTATTCAGTGCTAGCATTACAATCACTAAATGTAGATGCTCATAAGCTACCAAAAATACGCAATTTTTAGTATCCACCTTTGTATAACTATAGGAATGATGGTAAAAAGATTCAAACTGCCATTTATGTGAGAAGGGATCTAAATTATTGTCCTCTGAACCCTCCTACTCCCTACTAATGCTGAAGTTTTCGCAACTGGGGTTACTGTAAAACTGAACAAGCAGACACATTTGAACATCATTTCTGCTTACTATCCCAGTGGCCCAAAGGCAGATAATACAGACTGGTTAAAAAAAAACTTCCTTTGTCAAACAACAAATGGGGCAATACTGGGAGATTTCAATGCGCATGCTCCATTTTGGGAATATGGTTGCACCACTATAACTTGCAACCGTTTAGTGAAAATATTGTTGACTCCAAATTGGTTTTATTAAACGATGGTAGTATTACCAGACTGCCAGACATTTCCACTCATAAACCTACTTCTATTGATTTATCTTAATTTCTCCGGAGTTGGCAGTAAACTCGGTATGGTCAACAGAGGATGATACTTTGGGGCAGCGATCATTTCCCAATCATAATACAGTTAAAGGAGCATATTGAAAATGAAGAAGATGGAAATGAAGATAGTATCCCAAAGTTTTCATATAAAAATGCAAATTGGTCTCTGTATGAATCGATCTTGTCCAATACACCTTTCCGTAGCATTGAAAATGAAGGTATAGATGCATATTATACAGAGTTTTGTCGACATGTCTTACAGGCTGCGGAAAAATCTATTCCTATTTGTAAAGATGCCCAAGTGGAAATATGTTGGTAATTCATGGTGGAATTTAGATGTGCGATAGCTGTAGCTCTTAAAAAAGAAGCTTATAAAGCTTGGCTGAAAGTGAGAACAGATGACAAAATTTCCTAGCTATGAAACATGCCAAAAATAACAGTAACAGGGTCGTTGCCCGAGCGAAAAGAATACATTTCTCAGAATTTTGTAGATCCAAAATATCAGAATCAAAAGATATCCATAAGGTTTGGAAAATGGTTAAAAAATTGAAAAATGGTTATTGCTTGCAACAGTACCCAATTAAGTTAGATAATATGCTCTTCCATCCTCACAGGAGAAAGCTGAGGCATTCGTCAAAATATTTTCAGAAAATAACTTGCTGTCTAGTCTCAGTCCATCTATCAGGTGTTTTAGAGAGGAGGGAGAAAAAAAACGAACTATCTACCAGGATCCACCACCAAATCATTCCCATTATTGAAATGCTCCTATTACATATGATGAATTGTATGAGACGTTTAGAATCTTTTTCTTCAAATTCAAGTGCTGTTGGCCTAGATGGTATATCCTATCAACTGTTATACCACTTGCCTTCATATTGGAAACGATTACTGCATTCATTTTACCAAAAATGTTGGGTTTAATGGAACTCTCTCTAGTATCTGGAAGAGATCTGTTGTAGTCCCAGTTCCAAAGCAAGGTAAGCCCAGGTCAGATTGGTAGCTACAGGCCAATAGCACTAACCTCTCATGTTGGAAAGTTGTTAGAAAAGATTAACCAAAGACGTCTTTTATATTTTGTGAAAAAGAAAGTATAATCCCAGCGAATCAAGCGGGATTTCGCAAAGGTCGATGTACAATAGATCATTGGTGTGAACTTACAAGTCAAATTAAAAAGCAGTTTGCTAGACGGAAAAGCACACTTGCTACCTTTTTTTTTATATCAGAAAAGCGTATAGTATCTGGCACACTAGACTACTTTATAAATTGAAAGAAATAGGAATTAATAGAACGATGTTTCAATACTTTAAAAGTTTTTTGTCGCAGATATCCATATGTACAAGAATAGGGAAGGTTTTACTCGTCTTTTCAGAGCATTGATATCGGAATACCACAGGGTTCTATTATAGCCCCCATGTTGTTTAACATTCTTATTTATGATCTTCCAAAGATATTATCAAAAAGTGTGAGTTTAGTACAATATGCTGATGACATTGCTATGTGGATAAATACAAATATTCGAAAGCATACTGGCAAGAGAGTTACGAATCATATACAGAAGATATATCAGTTAGAGAAATAGATAAATTAAACATTCTTATTCTCTCAGGTGAAAAAAAAACAATTAATGCTTTTCAATAATGGAGACAATCCACTGTATTTGCCAAGCTTCAAATTGAATGGCTCTGAATTGCAGTACTCACAAAACATAAAATTTCTGGGTGTGAATTTAACCCCTAAACTTAACTGGCGTTTTTACATTGAAAGCTTGATAACTAAAACAAGAAAACGTTTAAACTTATTGAAAATATTTGTATTCAGCCGTGGGCTCAAGATACAAAAACCCTCCTGCACCTAGCTGTTTCTCTAATAAGATCAAAACTAGTGTACGGACAAGAAGTTTATTTTTCAGCTCCTCAAAATTGCAAAGTATAGACAGCAAAGCTATCAAATTAGCGCTTGGTGTCCCAGTGCACACAAACACATTGAAGGTGTACAAAGAAATTGATATGCTATCACTGTCAGATCAACGTAGATTAGCTGTGGCCAATATATTGCAAGAAGTCTTTCAGTACCTAATTCAGTCGAAAACGAAGTGTTGATGGATTCAAATGTTGAATATCCGAAAAGAGCTCAACAGCTAGATTATCTTTGTCCCATTCGAAATTACACGAAAGATTCTTTTGAAAAATGCAATATTGATGTCACTTCACTCTCACCTGCTCCTGTTGTTCCCCGGTGCCTCCATGGGAACATAGACAAGCTATCTTTGATGTAGATTACACTGATGTCCAAAAAAAATGATAACATTAACATTTTAACTTCAAAAGTGAGAGAAAATTTTGAAAACAAATATTCAAATCATTTAAAAATTTTTACGGATGGTTCCGTTTGCCAGTTAAGTGCAGGTTCGGGTTTTTTGTTATTCCGGCTTTAAAAGTTCAAAAAGCATACAGCCTTGGAAAAGGATTCTCTATTTTTACGGCAGAATTGTATGCTATATTCTTATGGCATTACTCTTTATTTGTGATAGTAATCATTCTTTCTGTAACATTTTATTCTGTGTTGATTTCTAAGGCAGTGTTAGAAAGTTTGAAAGTTTGGGATGTTAAAACACGGAAAAATGTAATCTTTGAAATAAAGCATCTAATTAATTACATTATTTCCACAGGAATTAATGTAGTCTTCTGCTGGGTCCCTTCACACTGTGGTTGTCATGAGTCGGCCGAACGTTCTCGAGCATTTAGACAAATTAAGGGTAGTTTTGCTGTTGTTGAGAGCAAGTTCCTTGGGTTCTTCAAGTGTGTGAATTCAGGCATCACCAGGGGGGGGGGGGGGGGAATATCCCGAGTAGTTTACTGAAGGAGGGAGAGTGCTGGGCTGGAAGTGTTTCGCATGTCCGAGGGATAGCAACAAGGACATGCCGACCTGCCGGTCCTGGGTAAAGAGAGTGTCCACTTGGGTACTGGCTATTAACTGGGCTGAAAGGAAGGCAATCGTGTCAGGTGACCGTCAGGGGTAGGCGACCGTCAGCCTGCAGGCAGAGTACAGCGACCACTCAGTCGTTCTTGTTCTGAGGAATGAAGGGAAGGCTTCGGCCTATTGAGTGGTTTGCACCTTGTTGTCTGTAGAGGTAGTAAATACTTGAAGCATCAGTCCTGGCTGGTAGAGAAGTCCAGGCTGTTAGTATAATGGGTAGCTTTGGGGAATGGAACATGAGATGAATAGGAGGTTATGCATTAACCACTTGGTACCCAAGTCCTTGTTGGTGCTAACAGCTGTGGTGTGTGTGTATGTGTAGGTGACTAGTGATTCCATTGGTGGAACAAAAATAACTCGGGGATTTATTGGTACAAATCGTGTGATATGTGTGTGCCAGTGATTCCATTGGTTGAACCAGTTAAACTCGAGTTCTCTCTTGTTTGAGAATGGATATAAGGTGCCCTGGAAAACCAGGAAGAGTGTGACTCACTTGAGGGAAAGTGAACTCGCCCGTCTTGCTGAGGGCTCAAGAAAATACAGCGAGAAGCAGAGGTTGCTGTCGCCTCGTTGTCTCCTGGGTGGGGACGTAAGACAGTGGAGGTTGCTGTAGCCTCGGAGCCGACGACGAGAAGAATTGTCTCCCGTGTGTGGGGACGGTCGACAGCAAGACGTGTTAGCCTGTTGGAGCCTAGACAGGGAGCTGCCAGACAACGGTGGGGTGTTTGCAGCCAGAGAAGACCTGTGGGAGAGGCCGACAGGAGCCCTTTCCGTGGAGAGGGCGAAGTGCAGTGGAGTCCAGGAGGCTCGGTCTGAGGGTGCAACGCGCGAGCTACGTTGCCAGTGTCCCCCAACTGGGATTTGGCCAATCGGGAGGACGCAACAGTGTGGCAGCTTCAGCTCGTGGTCGCACAGTGTGATGAGAGAAACTGACGGTCAACCAACGAATGCTGGCAAGTTATG
>JADBJO010000881.1:65000-72500 GCA_016801955.1 Conus betulinus
GCACACACACACACTCTCTCTCTCTCTCTCTCTCTCTCTCTCTCTCTCTCTCTCTCTGTCTCACCTGCTTAACTGGTTTATTTATATTGAAAATCTCTTCATTTGTATTCATTATTTTACTTTGTAAATTTACTCAGATGTTTATATATGATAAACAGATCAGTTGGAAGGATCATTCAGAAAAGATGACGTGGAGACAGACGGAGAGACAGGCAGACAGAAAGAGAGGGGGGAGAGAGACACAGACAGAGAGACAGACAGACAGACAGACAGACAGACAGGGATTACCTGGTTAATTCTCAAAGATGCACACATGATTGCAATGCATATCATTCATACTGGGAAAAAAATCAACGTAACACCGTAAATCGTATTCTCAAACCGATAAGCAGACTATTCAGAGATTGTGGAAAGGGACGTCCTTTTGTAATCAAAAGGTCACCTTTTGACCCTTGCATGGTGCATGGAAGATGCAACGCAGTGAACGTGTTTAGACAGTCTTAAGTCAAGAAGTAAACCTATCGACCACAGAAAATAAGGTAACTGGAATAAAGGACAGTGTAACAAATATAGTTTTCCCATTTTTTCCCGTTTCCTTCTCTGTGTGTGTGTGTGTGTGTGTGTGTGTGTGTGTGTGTGTGTGTGTGTGTGTGTGTGCGTGCGTGCGTGCATGCGTGCGTGCGAGTGCGTGCGTGCGTGCGTGCGAGTGCGTGCGTGTGTGAGTGAGTGCGTGCGTGCGTCGCGCGCGCGTCTGTTTTTTGTGTGTGTTTTGGTGTGGGGGTGGGGGGGGGGGGTGGGGGGGGGGGGTAGAGGGAGGGTTGGAATGGGGGAAATTAGACAAAGGAGGTGGGGGGGGGGGGGGGGGGGGGGGGGGGGGGGAACGACAAGATCAGATAATCGCATGACGTTTTGACGTCGTAGTTTCCACAACGCTGTTCCTTCATGACGACGCGCCGGAGACGATCTATCTGCGGCGATTCTCTCGGTAGACATTATCATCAACATCGACAGTCTCTTCATCGTCATCGTCGTCATCATTAAGCAGGTGTATTTAACAAAAATGCCAAAAGACGCGATGTTGAGATGCGATGACGGGGAGGGGGGAGGGAGACAGACAGACAGGCGGACAGAGACAAACAGAGAGAGAGAGACAGACAGACAGACAGAGACAGGCAGACAGACAGGCAGACACAGACAAACACAGAGACAGACAGACAGACAGAGAATGGGACAGACAGACATAAAGAGACAGAGAAATAGAGGGACAGACACAGATAGAGACATAGAGACAGACAGGGAGAGAGACAGGGACAAAGCGAGAGGCTCTCAGAGCTTTTCGGTTTTTGCTGCGTTTAAGACTTTGATTTGTTTGTTTGGTTGTTTGTCGACGATGTTCAAAACACGGAGAAAAGAACCGGAGACCGGGAAGAAGTGGAGAGATTTGAAAGAGACTGATCCGGAAAATACGGAATAAAATCGAGAAGAAGAAGAGAAGAAGAAAGAAGGAGAAGAAGAAGAAGAAGGCGAAGAAGAAGAAATAAACAGATAAATAAACAACAACTATAAAAGAGCGGGGGGGGGGGGGGGGGGGGGGGAGGGGGGTCAGAAATGATGTATGAAAGAGACAAAGTTCACAGAAATGTACTGCTTATTATAAAGATAGCAGAAGACCACACGAAACGCGAGAGGAAATGAGAGAACGTTTCAAAAGAAGAAAAATTAAGGAAAAGGAGGAAATGCTGAAAAATCACACACACAAAATTACTCCAGGCAACGGAAGACTCCAGAACAAAAGGCCACAAGCGAAGAAAAAGAGAACTTCATGGGAAAGACAAACAAAACAAACAAACAAACAAACGAACGAACAAACATAAAGTAAGTAAGCTGGGGAAAATTTTTTGTTTAAGAAAAGTCGGTAAAAGGGCAGATGAACAACAATAACAAACAACACAAAAAAAAGCGAAAGAAGAATCGTTACGACAGCAGATTGACAGCAAAGGGCACAGAGAGGACAGAGACGGTGAGACAGAGACAGAAAAGAGAGACAGGGACAGAAAGAGACAGAGACAGAGAGCGAGACAGACAGACACAGACAGAGACAGAGTGACAAAGACAGACATACGGACGGACAGAGAGAGAGAGAGAGGGGACAGAGAGACAGAAGCAGAGGGACAGATAGAGACAAAACAGAGAGACAGACAGACAGAGAGACAGACAGAGAGATTAACAGACAGAGCCAGAGAGACAGAGACAGAGCGAGAGACAGACAGAGACAAAACAGACAGACGGACAGAGGCAGAGAGACAGAGATGGGAAAGGGAACTGCACAAGAAAGAAAGGTAAGCTATACAGAAAAAAAAAAAAAAAAGAAAGAAAGAAAGAAAAAAAAAAAAAAAGAAAAGAAAAAAAGAAAGAAAAAAAAAAAAAAAAAAAAAAAAAGGAAAAAAATCTCGTCTGGCCCGCATGAGGTCTGCCCGCGAGTCTAAAAGCCGGAAGTGACGAAGTCCAGCCCGGTGCATCATCAAGGTGAACTGGGGGCCTCACATCAGCGGAAGCAGACGCCACGAGGGCCGAGACCGAATTAGCCCCCCTAAAATGTCCCTTGGACATGCAAACACAGTAGGGGTCTCTCTCTCTCTCTCTCTCTCTCTCTCTCTCTCTCTCTCTCTCTCTCTCTCTCTCTCTCTCTCTCTCTCTCTCTGGGAAGTTCCCAACTTTTCTGTCTTTTCTCCTCTTCTCCGTTTTCGCTGTACACACATCGTAGGTCTTCTTTCACTTTGCTTTCAAATTTCTTGACTTTTTTTTAACCTAGTTCTCTCTCTCTCTCTCTCTCTGTATATATACATATATATATATATATATATGGGGGGTCTCTCTCTCTCTCTCTCTCTCTCTCTCTCTCTCTCTCTGTATATATACATATATATATATGGGGGGTCTGTCTCTCTCTCTCTCTCTCTCTCTCTCTCTCTCTCTCTCTCTCTCTCTCTCTCTCTCTCCTTTTATGTTTCATCGTTTTTTTATTTTTCAATGTTAAGCTTTCTCTCTAGCCCCTAATATTCTGTTCATACGATTTCCGTTTTGAAAGTGGTAGTTCTGGGTTTTTCTTTTCTTCCTCTCTTCTTAATTCCCATGGCTATTCCTCCCTCAATTCTCTGTCCCATCATTACATTATCTTCATATTTCTTTCTGAAGGTGACGATTCTGCTTTCCCTTTTTTCTCTCTGCCAAATTTCATTGGCTATTCTTCCCTCCTCTTCTCTGTCCCATCATTACATTATTTTCATATTTCTCGTTTTGAAGGTGACGATTCTGCTTTCCCTTCTTTTTCTCTGCCCAATTTCATTGGCAATTCTTCCCTCCTTTCCTCTTGCTCTACCATTGCGTTGTGTTTATTTCTCTTTTGAAGTGACAATGTTGTTTTCTCTCTCTCTCTCTCTCTCTCTCTCTCTCTCTCTCTCTCTCTCTCTCTCTCTCTCTCTCTCTCTGCCTCATTTCCATGGCTATTCTCTCCCACCCTTCTCTGCACCACCATTTTTTCTTTAATATTCTTATACTTCTCTTTTGAAGACGACAGTTCTGTTTTTCTCTTTCTTTCTCTCCGTATCCCCATGGCTAGGCTTACCTTCCTTCCTAGGTCCTATCATTAAAATCTTACACTTCTCTTTCGAAGGTGAACAATTTTCTTTTTCTTCTTTTCTGTCCCTCCCCCCCCCCCCCCCCCCCCCCCCCACCCCCACCCCACCCCCCACTCCCCCACCCCCACCCCCACCCCTTTTTTCCCTTTTTATTCCCATGGGTATCCTTTCCTCTGTTCAACTTTATTCCCATGGGTATTCTTTCCCTCTGTTCAACTACCCTATCATCATGTACTTTTTTCTTCCCTTTTTGAAGGGTGGCTGTTCCTTTTTCGCTTTCTTTCTCTCGTCCATCTATCTATCGTAGAAAAAGATCCTGCGAGACTCAACTTTTGGACTTCACTGAGGAACTGAATGAAAACGTAGAAAAAGGACGGCAGTCAGACATAATCATCATGGACTTTGTGACAGCTTTCGACAAAGTAAACCATAGTCTTTTGATCCACAAACTTAGACACTATGGTGTCACCGAACAAACTTAGACACTATGGTGTCACCGATAAGATGAACCAGTGGGGTCAAATCCTTCCTTTGGGGTAGACGTCAAGCAGTCATCGTTAACGGCGCTACATCAGACTTTGTTAGTGGGCAATCAGGAGTTCCGCAGGGATCCGTCGTTGGGCCAGTGCTTTTCCTGGCATACAACAACGGCCTACCGGAGCAACTCACCTCACTGACACATCTGTTCGCCGACGATACCATTGTCTATCGTCTCTCTGCCACAGAACACGACCGACACCAGCTACAAGAAGACCTCCAACGCCTCGAGCAGTGGGAGAAGAGCTGGGATATGGCGTTCCACCGGGGAAGTGTGTTACCCTATCCGTCACCAGAAAAAAAAATCCTTCTAACTACCAGTACAAACTCCATGGGCACACCTTGGCAAATGTCACCTCGGCCAAATATCTCGGAGTCACCCTCACCAAAGATCTGTCATGGGGTTCCCACATCCACAACATCATCCTCAAGGCCACAAGACCTGGGGTTCTATGCGGAGAAACCTGAAAGTGAGCTCCACCAAAATTAAAGAGACGGCCTACAAGACTTTCGTACGTCCCATACTGGAGTACGCCTGCACAGTATGGGACCCACATGATGAAACAAATATCAACAAAATTGAAGCAGTCCAGAGGAGAGCCGCCAGATTTGTCATCAACAGGCACCACAACACCTCGAGTGTCACCTGCATGATAGACAAACTCACATGGCCCTCCCTCCAACACCGACGGAAAGTAGCCCGACTTACCATGCTGAGAAAGATCCTGAACAATGAGGCCGCATTCAGCATGGACAAGATCAACTACACCCCTCACGAGGACGACGTTGCCACCCTCAGCAACTTGTTCAGATTCAGTGCAGGACAAACTACAGCCGATATTCTTTCCTTCCGAACACCATCCAAGCTGACACTCTGGACACCTTCAAGTCCAGAGTGCCACCCAGTAGTTAGTTTAGTTAGGTAGGCCGGCCCCTCCTCCCACTCTCGCCCTCCAATCCCCCCCCCTCCTCCACCCCCCTAAAAAGCGAAGATGTAGTAGTCTGCCAGGTAAACCCACTTAGTATTTAGGAGTTAGGGTTAGGTTTTTTATTCTCACTATCTAGGCCTTTCACTTTCTATCCATAATTTTTTTTTTCTAACTCTGCAATCCTCTGAAAAGGTTTACAAAGGCAGAAGAATCAGCATGATGATTGAGGCCATTTAACTGGATGATGATGATCCATGACAATTCCTGTTCCCTCCAATCCTATGCCCTCCCGTTCTGTTTTTGTATTCATCATACAGTTGCTGATGCTTTCTTCCTTTCTTTCTTTCCCTCTGCCTTTTTTTTCTTCCAACACATAATCCATTCTTGAATTCTAGTGTTATTATGCTTCTCTTTTGAAAGTGACACGTTATTGAAAATAAAACTAGCGTGCTCTGAAACTACACATTGAGGATCATTCATTTCTTGAGTTCATGTCATATTTTAAAAAGAAGTATATGCGGGTACACAACTGCGCGTGCTTACGTCCGTCGCGCGCGCGCGCGCGCGCGTGTGTGTGTGTGTGTGTGTGTGTGTGTGTGTGTGTGTGTGTGTGTGTGTGTGTGTGTGTGTGTGTGTGTGTGTGTGTGTGCGGTGTGTGTGTGTGTGTGTGTGTGTGTGTGTGTGTGTGTGTGTGTGTGTGTGTGTGTGTGCGTGCGCGCGCGTGCATGAGAGTGCATGAGTAAATGTATGTGTGTGTGTGCGTGCGTGCGTGTGTTTGTGTGTGTGTGCGTGTGCGTGTGTATGTGTGTGTGTGTGTGTGTGTGTGTGTGTGTGTGTGTGTGTGTGTGTGTGTGTGTGTGTGTGTGTGCGTCCGTGCGCGTCCGTGTGTGTGTGCGTGCGTGTGTTTGTACGTGTGCGCGTGTGTGTGTGTGCGTGCGTGTGTGCATGTGTGTGTGTGTGTGTGTGTGTTGTGTGTGTGTGTGTGTGTGTGTGTGTGTGTGTGTGAGAGAGAGAGAGAGAGAGAGAGAGAGAGAGAGAGAGAGAGAGAGAGAGAGAGTCTGACGGGTAAATTATCTAAGCACTCACTTGGTCTTAAAATGATTTTTTGTTAACCTAAGTACAGAAGACCTTCAGTGTACTGTATGATTATGATATCCACGCCAATTTCTTCCACCCCACCCCACCCACCCCCTTCCACCAGTGCCGATCCCGATGTGGCTTGGGAGGTCGGCTAGACTGTAAACAACACGGTTTCGACTGTCTGTTTTTTTGTGTTTTTTTTGGTTGTTGTGTTGCTTTCTTTTCATTTTATGTTTGTTTTTTTTTTTTTGTTTTTCTTAAGTGTTTTATAATCATTTGACAAGTCTCGCGCCAGCTTTGCTAAAAACCCAAAATAGCTTATGACTGACTGACTGACTGACTGACTGATTGACTGACTGACTAACAGCAGCTTTTTCTTCTCCATTGACCAGGTTTCTCCGCCTCTCCATATCCTCCTCGCCCTCGAGGTCAGCAGCATCGGAACCATTATCTTTTGAGTATCCTAGCGTCGGAACCATTATCTTTTGAGTATCCTAGCGTCGGAAACCATTATCTTTTGAGTATCCTAGCGTCGGAACCATTATCTTTTGAGTATCCTAGCGTCGGAACCAATATCTTTTGAGTATCCTAGCGTCGGAACCAATATCTTTTGAGTATCCTAGCGTCGGAACCAATATCTTTTGAGTATCCTAGCGTCGGAACCAATATCTTTTGAGTATCCTAGCGTCGGAACCAATATCTTTTGAGTATCCTAGCGTCGGAACCAATATCTTTTGAGTATCCTAGCGTCGGAACCAATATCTTTTGAGTATCCTAGCGTCGGAACAATATCTTTTGAGTATCCTAGCGAGTATCTTTTGAGTATCCTAGCGTCGGAGCCATTATCTTTTGAGTATCCTAGCGTCGGAGCCATTATCTTTTGAGTATCCTAGCGTCGGAACCAATATCTTTTGAGTATCCTAGCGTCGGAACCAATATCTTTTGAGTATCCTAGCGTCGGAACCATTATCTTTTGAGTATCCTAGCGTCGGAACCAATATCTTTTGAGTATCCTAGCGTCGGAACCAATATCTTTTGAGTATCCTAGCGTCGGACCAATATCTTTTGAGTATCCTAGCGTCGGAACCATATCTTTTGAGTATCCTAGCGTCGGAACCAATATCTTTTGAGTATCCTAGCGTCGGAACCAATATCTTTTGAGTATCCTAGCGTCGGAACCAATATCTTTTGAGTATCCTAGCGTCGGAACCAATATCTTTTGAGTATCCTAGCGTCGGAACCAATATCTTTTGAGTATCCTAGCGTCGGAACCAATATCTTTTGAGTATCCTAGCGTCGGAACCATATCTTTTGAG
>JADBJO010000881.1:85000-177500 GCA_016801955.1 Conus betulinus
CACATCAAATGCACGCTGCGTCACACTGTAACATCCAGCAGCAGACGTGTCCAGGCTGCATTTACCTAACTCATTCCAAAAAGACCCTTCAACAACAACAAACAACAACAACAACAACAACATCTTCTCAGCAAGATCTGGGTATCATTGACTGGATCAATAAAGGAACAACAGCCTGAATCGCTCATCTCACCTTCAGTGTTGTCAGAACAAAACCACCGTCTGCCAAGCCACGACATTGAAGGCACCACCTACAACAACAACAACAACAAAAACAAACCAAAAAAAAACCCTTGCCTTGCTATCTTGTATGTTGACTTCGTCTGCATTCTTGTCCCGACTAGATCAGCCCGAAGAGCAAGCAAAAAACTCGGATCACCCACCCCAACTCCCCCCAAATACACACTCTCTCTATATCACACACACACACACACACAACACACACACACACACACAACACACACACACACACAGAGAGAGAGAGAGAGAGAGAGAGAGAGAGAGAGAGAGAGAGAGAGAGGGAGCTGACACTTGCAGCTACCTGTGCTGTAATTTCCTTTTACGGCGGAATATTCGCAAATAAATACAATGCCGTATACATTTTTTTTCTTTGTACGCTAGGCCTACTCACCAGCTTGCTCGCACGGGGGAGAGAGAAATGGAGAGAAAGAGGCGAGGGAGGGCGGGCGGGGGGGGGGGGGGGGGGGGGCTGAAAGGACCGGGACCTGTTTGACCAGAAATGGATTTGAATTGAGCATGAATCGGCGGGAAGCTATTATCGCTCGGATCGTAAGCCTATTGAGAGTGGGCCCAACTAATAAAAAGGCAGCGTGTGTGTGTGTGTGTGTGTGTGTGTGTGACAGCCACAAGTGAACTTCAACGCGCTCTCAGATCACTGTAGTTAGCACTGACCTAAACATGTGATCAGGTCGGGCATATATACAAACCCAATGCTTAGAACTTCAAAAACACCAACTGACGAATTAGATCTCAAAAAGAAATTATTGTTTAATTCATGCGCCAGACAAAAAGGACAAAACAAATTACAAGACAAAAAACAACACAGGCAAAGATGAATAACATTCAGGACAATGGAAAACGAAGAACGAGCAATCACCTTTTCAAATTGCGTGTAAGATGGACGCTGAATAACGAAGTAGACTCCAGGCCTGAACACGATAATTCTATTTCAACACAAATATTGTCCAGTACTTATAACAAAGAACAAAAACAAAAAACAACAACAAAAAGAAAAGAAAAAGAAAAAAAAAAAAAAAAGAAAAAGAAAAAGAAATTAAAAAAAGAAAAAGTAAAGTGAAGGGAAATAACTGGACGCACACGGGACAAACAGAAACAGAGCAGCAGGGACGAGGCTCAACAGAAAAAGCAGACGTGGTCAAAAGCGAAAGAGAAAGCACAGACATGGTGACACAGAAACTGAAGAAGGGTGAAGTGGACCAAAGCAGACAGACTTTCGAGGCCAGTAGGGAAAAAACAGGCTCCAAACTGAAGTCAGCCTAAAACTGGAAGAATGAAATACGGCTAACGGATCTTCTGAAGACCAGCTTCGTCCTCAGATCTGTATACGACTTCCCATCCTCGAAAAGCTGGGCGAAATGAGGGGAATCAGATGACTATGCCGTGCATGTGTCAACTCCGTCAGAGCAAGCGAACAGTGGATCATGTTCAGAGTTCATGCAAAGAAGCGCTAGCCTAAAACCCAGGGAGTGCACACGTAGAGACAAGACAAAAGTGCTACAGCAGATCGTTCAGGCGTTTAGCACTGCCGGAGGAAACTCGACGCCATCAGAAACTCCAGCAACGATGTCCTCCATGTCAAGAGGCCACAAATCGTGCTCTGGAACAGCTGTGCTCTCTCTGAAAGCTGGGAAACAGGGCTTGCACTGGACTTGGGGGCCACAGCGGCAAGACTTCCCAGAATGAGAAGAGAAAAAAAAAAAAAAAAAAAACAGAAAAACAACAAACAACCAAAACAAAAAGGAAAAAAAAAATAGAAGAAAAAGAAGACGTCCAGAAATTATCAGGAAGAGTCACGTGGCATGAGGATGAATGTAGCTCCATTAAGGTTCCTCTGACAAACAAATGAACGCATTATGCCAGTGGAAGTAGAATGGAGCTGGGAAGCTCGAACATCTACAAGAATGAAAAGTAAAAAGTATGCCTCGTTTCTAGCCAGCAAGCTAAGAACATTTAGCTTCCAAAGCCGAAGTCCTCGCCATAGAGGTTGAAGCAAGGGGGGGGGGGGGGGGGGGGGGGGGGGGGGGGAGGGGGGGGGGGGAGGGGAGTTAAGAGTCTTAGGTTAATCAGCCTATGATCTGAAACAGCTCTTGGTTTCTGACAACATGAAGATGACCAGAACCATAGATCTGAAGCAATGGCGAACTCAGTTCCAAACTCAACCTGGTCGCGAAGAAGGAATAAAACTCAACTTCATGCACTGGAAATGTTGGCATTTCCCTATTTCAGATTGAATACGTGTTCCGTTCCGTTACGTGGATAAAAAACGCCCAAAATTCAGGACTGGGTGGGTACCGACTGGATTTCTGGCAAAAATATTTCTGACAACAGCAGGACATCCGTAGGGGGCATGATCCTGGATGCGGCCTGGCCCGAGGCCGGGGAAGGCCATGGTCCAGTCCTCGCCTGAGTAGGGACTACAAATGCAGTGAAATGAATTAATGTAAGAAAGCAAAGAAAAAGCAAGCAAAGCGGTCATGCAATCATAAAGGAACATCAAATGAAAATAGAAGAGAAATGAAAACAAAACGGCAACAGAGAGACGTGGAGGGATGAGCCGGAGAGATGAGTTCAGAGACAGCGTATTTTAGAGAGAGGAGAGAGGGAGAGAGACTGATCCAGGATGGAGGGGGAGACGGAGAAGAGGACACTTCCACCTTTTGGAGAGGCGTGGGAGGGAGGAGGAGGAGAGGAGGGAGAGAGAGAGAGAGAGGAGGGGAGAGAGAGAGGCGAGCGAGAGAGACGAGTTAGATGGGATAGCATAGAGGAGACTACCCACTGAGATCACAGGCTCCCGCTCCTTTGGCAGCGAGGCTCGTGATGAGAGAGAGAGAGGAGGTGCAGAGAGAGAGAGCGGAGGAGAATGGACGAGGAGAGAGAGTAAGAGAGGGAGAGAGGAGAAGAGAGTGAGATAGGAGAGTGAGAGGAGAGGGACAAGATGGAGAAGAGAGAGAGACCGAGAGAGATGAGAAAGGACCTTGAGAGAGAGAGGAGACATGCTCTGCGAGGGAGAGGATGACGAGAGAAGAAACTGAGAGAGAGATGCGGCCCTTGCCCCGTTAAGGGACTAAGTAATGACTAGCGACTAAGACATACAAAACTTTTAACAAACACACATATCTTCATAACATTAAAAAGTTCATCCATTATAGTTAAGGCGTAGATGACTTTAAAAGGAAAAAAAAAGAGAGAGAAACGATTGAAACAACAAACAAGAATAAAGATTACAAAGAAGCGGAGAGAGACGTCGGAGAGAGAAGGAGAGAGAGAGAGAGCGGAGCGAGAGGGGGTGGGAGGGAAAAGAGAGAGAGAGGAGGGAGGAGAGAGAGAGGAGAGATGAGGAGTGCGAGAGACAGAGGAGGAGAGAGAGAAGAAGCGAGAGAGGAGAGAGCGAGGAGACGAGAACGAGAGAGAGAGAGGAGAGAGAAGCGAGGAGCGAGGAGAGAGGAGAGAGAAAGAAAGAGCGAGAGACCGCGAAGCTCGAGAGAAGAGAGAGGGAGAAGAGAGGATGAGGAGAGAGGAAGGATGGAGAAGAGAGGAGGGAGGAGAGAGATGAGGACGAGGAGAGACTGAGAGGGAGGAGTGGGAGAGGAGGGGTGGGAGAGGGAGGAAGGAGAGAGGAGATTGAGAGGACGTGTGTGGAGAGAGGCGAGAAGAGAGAGGGAGATGGGTGGGAGAAGGGGGATTGCGAAGAGATGGGAGAGACGAGAGAGGAGCGGAGGGAGAGAGTATGAAAGTGAGAGGGAGTAGAGGGAAGAGAGGGGGAGGGAGAGAGAGGATGAGAGGAGAGAGGAGGAGAGAGATGGGAGAAGAAGGGAGAGAAGAGAGAGAGAGAGAGTAGACGGAGAGAGAGGGAGAGGGGAGAGAGCGAGGGAGAGGGAGGGAGGGAGGGAGGAGAAGAGAAGAGAGGAGAGGAGGGAGAGGGGCGAGAGAGGAAGAGGAGGGGCGCAGGAGAGACGAGAGAGGGAGAGGGGAGAGAGAGAGACGAGAGACGGGAGGGGAGAGATGGTGAGGAGGGAGGGGGGAAGAGAGGGAGGCAGAGAGAGGAGAGGGTGAGGAGACGAGAGAGAGAGAGAGGAGCTAGATGGGAGAGAGAGTGAGAGAGATGGGAGAGAGAGACGAGAGAGAGGAGATGGAGGGAGGGGATTGGAGGAGAGAGGCAGAGAGGGAGACCGAGAGAGAGGCTGAGAGAGGAGAGACGAGGAGGAGAGCGGAGAGAGTGAGAGAGAGAGGAGGAGAGGGAGGAGAGATGAGACGAGAGAGGGGGGGAGAGATGACGAGAGGAGAGCGAGAGAGAGTAGGAGGAGAGAGATTCGTAGGCGGGACGCGGGGAGAGAGGGAGACTGAGAGAGGAGAGAGGGAGGGAGAGAGAGAGAGGGAGACAGCGGAGGAGAGAGAGAGAGTAGAGGAGAGAAGAGGAGAGAGAGAGAGACGAGAGAGAGAGGAGGCGAGAGTCGAGGGCGAGAGGAGAGATGGGAGCGAGAGGGAGCGGGAGGAGAGAGCCGAAGTGTGGAGGGAGGGCAGCGGGAGAGGAGAAGGAGAGAGGAGCGGGGGAGAAGAGGCAGCGGAGAGGGAGAGAAGAGAGAGAGGGGGGAGAGGAGGAGGCGAGGAGCGCGAGAGCGGGGAGGGAGAGAGGCGGGTGGCGAGGAGTCTGGTGGCAGAAGCTTGTAGTGATCGAGAGCGACCCGATGGGGGAGGCGTGACGTGGAGGAGAGGGTCCGAGAATGGTCGACGAGAGCGCAGAACGGGGTGACTGGGGAGAGTGCCTCGGTAGAGGGGGGGGGGGGGAGCGGGGAGGAACCGAGACGACGCGACAGAGAGAGCCGTCGCGGGAGTGAGGACCGTCGACGAGGAGGTGGAGAGGGGGAGAGCGAGAGGCAGAGAGAGAGTTGACAGTTTTTTTTTGACAGAGAGGAGAGAAGGGTAGGAGGGAGAGGAGAGCGAGAATAAGAGGAGGAGAGCGAGAGGACGAGGAGAGGACGAGAGGAGAGGAGAGGCGAAAAAGAGATTGGAGCGACGAGAGATGGAGAGAGAGAGAGAGAGCGAGAGGAGGAGGAGAGGGGGGAGAGTGGCGATTGAGAGAGAGAGAGGCGAGGAGGAGGAGGGGAAAGAGAGAGAGCGGGCGAGAGGAGGAGGGAGTAGGGTGTGGAGAGAGAGGAGAAGGAGTTGCATTCCTTTTGCGTTTAAAAAAAGATAAATAATAATAATAACATACAACAAAATGCTTAAGGATTAATTAGACATCAATGATCAATAATCTCAAATGCTTATGTGGTTATAGGCAACAAAAAGAGGAGAACCAAGACAAGACAAGGACAAAAAGTTCTTTATTTACGAGGATAATAGATAAGCACTGACGTACTTTTTTTACATCCAGTCCTCGCCATGAGTAGGGACTACAACATGCAGTGAAATGAAATAATGTAAGAAAAGCAAACAAGCCAAACAAGGCGGTCATGCAATCATAATGGAACATCAAGTGAAAATAGAAGAGAAAAATGAACATGAAAAAAAAATCTTAAATAATGTCAGCGAACCGCCCCAGAGAAACGTGGACAAACGAGTCACAAGGAAACACACAAGCGTTGCGACCTGTCTTCAGGTCGTCCTCAGGTGAAAAAAGACGGACAAATAAACGAAAATGCACTAGTTAGATCGCTTCAGATTGCTGCTGAGTAGAGCAGGGAAGCCGTGAATGATTAATAATAATAACGCCTTCCGTGCGTGAACTCAGAAGCCACGGAAGCGATCTAAGCTAACAAGTGCCCAAGATATTTTAAGACGATCTAAGCTAAATGGCATTTTCGTTTTTTGTTCAGTCTTTGTTTCACCTGAGAAGAATCTAGAGGTCCGATCTCTCTCTCGCGGTCGAAACGCGTTTGGGTGTTGTGACTCCTGTGACTCGTTTGTCACGTTTCTCTGGCCCGGTTTCGCTGACTTTTGATTTAAAAAACAAAACTTAAATAAATTAACAATGGAAAAGAAAAATAATGAAGGGGGGACGGAGAGAGGAGAGACGTGGGGGTGGGAGGGTGGGCTGCGCGTGGGAATACTATCGGAAATGTGTCACACCCGTACAAAATATAGCATGGAGGATGAGGAGAGACGGGAGGGAGGAGAGTGAGGAGAGGAGAGAGGGATGGAGGGCGAGAGAGGAGGGAGGATGGAGAGAAGGAGTAATGGTGATGAGCGGGATATCGAGAGTGTTGGATGTGTTGAGACAGGAAGAGAGGAGCGAGCGAATAAGAGAGACGGAGAGAGAAGAGGGTGATGAGCTTGCTAGAGGAGAGGAGATGAGAGAGAGAGGGAAGAGGAGAGAGAGAGAGATGAGGAGAGAACCGGAGACAGAACAGCCGACAGACAGACAGGCCAGAGACAGAAGAAGGAATGATGAGGAAAAGAAAGAAAAAGAAGATTGTTTAAACCTGTACTGATATTGGAAATCAAATGAGCCGGGGGGTGGGCCTGATGGGCAGATGGGTGGCGGGAGGGTAGGGAAAGTTAAAATATTAAACAGGTAAACAAGTGGGCGAACCTTTTTGTCCATATAAGAAAACCTCACACAGAGTAAATTTTTATTCAAAAGCGCAAAAGTATTGAGTTAGTAGTTTGGGTTTCGTTTTGGCCCTAGCACTTGTTTTCCACCCCTCCTCCCCCCCCAGCTCCCCCCCCCCCCCCCCCCCCACCAACCCCCCCCCACCCCATACCACCCCCCCCCCACCCCCCCCCCCCACCCCACAACTCCCAACACCCCACCCCCCCCCCCCCCCCCCAACCCCCAAACCCAACCCCCCCACCCACCCCCACCCACCCCCCCCCCCCCCCCCCCCTCCACCCCACCTCCACCCCCCCCCCCACCACCCCCCCCCCCCCCCACCCCCCCCCACCCCCCCCCCCCCACACCCCCCCCCCCCCCCCACCCCCCCCCCCCCCCCCCCCCCCCCCCCCCACCCCCCCCCCCCCCCCCCCCCCCCCCCCCCCCCCCCCCCCCCCCCCCCCCCCCCCCCCCCTACCCCCCCCCCCCCCCCCCCCCCCCCCCCCCCCCCCCCCCCCCCCCCCCCTCCCCCCACCCCCCCCCCCCCCCCCCCCCCCCCCCCTCCCCCACCACCCGCCCCCACCCCACCCCCCCCCCCCCACCCCCCCCCCCCCCCCCCCCCCCTCCCCCCGCCACCCCCCCCCCCCCCCTTCCCCCCCCCCTACCCCATCCCCCCCCCCCCCCCCCCCCCCTCCCCCCCCCCCCCCCCCCCGACCCCCCCCCCCCCCCCCCCCCCCCCCCCCCCCAAACCCCCCCCCCCCCCCCCCCCCCCCCCCCCCCCACCCCAACCACCCCCCACCCCCCCCCCCCCACCCCCCCCACACCCCCACACCACCCCCCCCCCCCCCCCCCCCCCCCCCCCCCCCCCCCCCGCCCCCCCCCAACCCCCCCCCCCCCCCCCCCCCCACACCCTCCCCCCCCCCCCCCCCCCCCCCCCCCACCCCCCTCCCCCCCCACCCCCCCCCCCCCCCCCCACCCCCCCCCCCCCACTATTAGATTGATCGTCTTTGTATTTGTCTTGACTTTGTTCAAGTTTAAAAGGCTGTGCCATTCTTGAATAAAAGTTACCTGTACTGATAATTTGTCATCTGTCAACAAAGCTTCAGACGAACCGCTGAGCGCGCAGTAAATGCTGTTGACATGCGCAGGTATTCAAACACCGCATGCGCAGACATCTTTTTCAAAAGACGCAAGGAAGGGTTCTGTTTATCATGGTTAACGAACTCGTGAATGACAATTATCATAACAGTTGCATTGTTGAATTTCGTTGTTTTCACTTGTGTGGGAATGGCTGACATTTCAATGCTGCAGGTTGGAGTCATATTGACATTCAGCGAACCGATGGTAAGCCGGGTTGCTAATCACCGCGACTGTCGGGGAGTCATTTGTTTGGAATTTTGAAAGTTGAAATTAATTTGTGCACTTCGCCTCATGAATATCAGAGTTGACCGGCAGATTCTAGTTATTGGTTTTATAGTTGTTTGCAAACAAAACAGAACACCGCGTATTTTTCCCCCTTATCTTATTTGATTTTATGAAGTTCGGGTGTTACCAGTTAAGATTTCGAATTTTAATACACCGGGTCAACTCAACATGCGGTCTGCTTTTCGTTTGACTAAGCTCTTGGAAGAGGAGAGGGGACGGGGTGGACTGGAGGGGGAAGGGTCAGAAATAGGATTTTGCTGGCCTTTGGGTCAACTCTAAGATTCTTGACCTAGCCTTACTCTCGGGGTAAGACTCATTTGTTGATTAATACTTTAATTCTATAGCGCAATGCACAGTTGCCAAAACTGAAAGCAGTGGAACTGTAAGTTAGAACTGTAACCGACCAGTGACCAACATCCATCAAGAGCAGACCAGAGAAGAGTAAGAAGCGAGAAGTTGCAATGTGGCTAGCTTATCTTCGTGGTGGGGTATGGGTAGAGGCAGGGGAAGTAAAGAATTGGATGCAACTGCATGACAGAAATTCAAATTTTACAAAGTGACTGCTTCTTCATGCTCTTCTTGCAGTTGAAGGATGTGCGTTTTGACCATTTTATACAACAGTCAGAGAACATTACAATGTTTTCATTACCAGGCATAGGATGTTTCAGCTGTCAATAATTTTCTTTCATATTTGAGGGACACCTAAGACAGGTGTTTCGTCTTTTCCTAGCCTTGAGAATTCTTGCCACCTCAGCACAATAAAATTCTTCTCAGTACATTGTACTGTAGTACTCTGTAGATGAAGGCCGTGTTGTACACCATTTTATACATGGGTGAAAAAGCCCACTTGATGCATCCAAAGGAATCCAATCATGTCACACAAATGGAAAACACTGTATTCACTGTTTACTCTTCCTAAGTACTGTCTGTCCAAGAACTGTCTGTCCCAGAGTGAAACTTACAGCCAGAGCAAGCTGCTTGACAGCAGCAGCATCCTGGCATCCTTTGACTTGGTGACCAAGCTGCAAACACCTCTAGTTTTACATTAGTGCAGCAAGAGTTAGAGCATCAGCTGTTTTCTGGCAGTTGTAGCTATGATGCACAACACTTACTCTCTGTGCATTCCGGACCCATTCATTAGAGGCTTGTTTGTCTTGTCATGTCTGTCCCTTTGGAAGGGGCTTAGGGTTTTTTTCTCATGATAAATACTGGGACCGTTCCAGTTCTCTGTTTGCTGTAGACAGACTTGAATAGAATTAGCTGCCAACATCTACCTGTAGTTTCCACTTCCTCACTGCCTATCCCTGAATAAGTTCTACTGTCGAGTAAGTTAAAATTCCTAGGCATGCTGATGAAGTTCAGTTCTCTGTAACCTGCTGAATGCATACTGTATGGATAGGTAATTGAGAAAGTTCTTTCCTACAGGTGATTTAAAGAAAAAGAAGTGTAGTTGGTTTTGCCCTGTTGAACAAGAACATTAGATCAAACGGTGATGACAGAGTGAAAAGACAGCTAGCTGGTACAGTAAAGTCTACAACAGTGAGTACCTCTGCTCAAATCGTGGATCAGAAAATGTAATTCCAAACAAACGAAGCCTCTGACAAAACTGTTTTTGTAAAACCCCTGTCTCACACACAATGAATACAGTATTTAAGACAATGGTCTTGCGTGAGCGTTGAAAATGACAGAAGTGATTAAAGGAGAGATTTGATATTCATGGAATGGATAGAAAAAATACCAAAGCAGTTTTAACTTAAGTTGGAACAAAAATTTTGATCCGTCTATAGACGTACACAATGTTGCACACATTTCAGAGACTCTGACAGTGACAGTACACACACACACACACACACACACACACACACACACACACACACACACACACAGAGCAAGTCACACAAATGTCCAACTATATATTAATTATATATTGTAGTAATCATGAAACTAGAAATAGGGAAGGGGTGGGGAGTCTTCTGTGGACCATATTCTCAAGCATGGGCGTCAGTTTGGTGGTGGTGTTTTTCCACAAGGGGCTGTAGCTAGTCATGTCTATCAGTGCCTGTTGCTCTGACATGAAATGTTATTTAGAATAAGATAAACTTTATTATCTTGAAAAGGAACATTAAGCCAGTGGCAAGCATTCATGTATTATCGCTGGTGAAGTGCTGCCTCTGTGTGGAGGATAGCATCAGGGGGAGAATGTGAAGATCAACATTGTTTTACCTAATGTAAAATGCCAACAAAAGTAAAGAGAGAGAGAGAGAGAAGTAGGTGGGAGGGTGCAGGGTTAACACTAATGACGATAATTAACAGGTCACAGCATATCATTGCCACAAGCTCTTACAAGCACAATCAGTAAGGCTTAAGCTTGCTCCTATGATGCAGAAGTACAGTGTATGCTATGACATACTGTTTTCACTAACAGATGCTATTAAATGCATGGTCCATAGACTTAACCTCTTTGTCATCTTCCTTGTTCCCTCCATAGTATTCCTACTGCTCATTCTGGTTTTCCCCATGCACAGGCCACGCTCAGTGTTAACCTGTTGCATCCCGAGTTACGTACAGCACAGTATATACTACTAAGGAGAAAGTAACATAAAGTTGTCCCAGGTGTACAAGAGGACCTGCCACACTCATGCTGCATCGCTTTCAAAATTACCAAGTTTGACATTTGGCGTTGCATGCTACAGTATCATTAATACTGCTTCACTTTGTGGAAAAAAAAAAAAAAAAAATGCTATGCAAAAAAAAAAAAGAAAAAAAAAATGTTTCCATGCCTTAAAACATAATAGGGACAATATAGATTTGGAGACTAGAGACCATATTGATTCAGCGGAGAAGAAAAATCACTGCAGATGATCAAGATTTTTCAGTTTTATCCACTGATTTAGTTGTTGGCCATTTTGAATTTTTTGTGTCATTGTTGAGTCAACACCATGCAATAATAAGCAAGATTTCAGTTGTCTTAGTCCACCACTATGTTGTGCACAAGACAAAATGAGTCTGACTTGTAAAACAACCAAGTGCTCTGCATGAATTTTGAATGGTACACTAATGTGTTAAAATGTTACACTTGTCATACTTTCGAGGCCTTTGCAGCTGTACACTTGGTGATGTCTGCTGCTCTTGATTAAACATTATACAAGTTAGAATGCCATCAACAAAGCCCTCTACTCCAACAATGATTAATAATGGCTTAGTCACTGAGTGACTGTAAATTATCAGTTTTTCCTTTAGTAGTGCACCGTGCTGTGAACTTGTCAGTACCATCAGCTTCGATACAAACTCACCACAAACATAAAAGGAGGACATGAGGTTACCACAAATGCAGGATATGATGATTTTTTTTGAACGGTCAGAGGGTTGGAGACATTTTGATGATGGTCAGTAAAGATGATGTAGGAGGAGAGGGGAGGAGTGTTGTTTTTCTTTCATTTCTGCATAAAAAATACATGATGGGGTGGTACTCTGCTCTCCATGCTTTCTTACATAACACATCCAGTCATCAGCCACGTCCAAGAGATACACTCATACAGACATTTTCGTTGTTGGTAATTAAATTTGATCAAGACTTAGACACATCCCATACAACTGTTATAGTTTACCAACAGTTTTCATAACTTTTACTGAAGGTAGATCTCAGTATGAAATTGCTAATTCCTCAAATCTGAAAATGTGACCAATTCAGAGCTAAAAAAAAAAAAAAAAATGGTGAAAGTGCAGGGAGAAAAAACAACACTAATTTTGTGCAGATCCATGTTCTAACGTGAGAATTCTCCATAGTCATATGTGTACAGGGCTGTTTCCAATGTGCTGTGTCAGTTGACAGCCTTCACCCAATGTCAGAATCTCAGAGGTGAGGCAGTCTTGCCCATCCTGTCCCCATCTGCCCCAGGATTACTACTTTCATTTCCAGAGGTTAGCAGTAAAGACACCTTTTGAGTGGATGAAAATGGACTTTTTTGTGCTGCTGCTAATACTTTTAGTGAGTCCACAGTAGATTCAACTCTGAATATGAGCCAGCTGTGGCGGAAAAACCCAACAAATAATGTATCTGATTGGGGCGTGACCAAATGATTTACCAGGTGGCTGTGCTTATCACTGCATCAAAGCAGCTGGAACATCAACTGATTTTGTGATTAATGATTCACCATTTGATATTTCCATAGAATTTAGGACGGCTTTTAATTAAGGAAGAAAAGCATGGTGTGTTATAACTTATACACAAATTATGCGCTAATCTTTTTTCTTTGGTTGAGTTAATTCATAACAGAGTTTTTGCCAAAGTATTGTTCCTTTTTGTTCTGATTGTCCTCTTGATTTTACACACTTTGTGTGTGTGTGTTCAATTTGAGTGGTAAAAATGATCAAAGGTCTTTATTAAATCACAACACTTCTGCATGCCTAACATAATCAGTAACTAGTGTGTGTGTATGTTTGTCTTGTTTCAGGACGAATCCACTCAGCTGTGATAAGCGGTGTCAATCCAGAGACGCAGAGTGCCACAGTAGAATGGTTTGAGAAGGGGAAACAAAAGGGAAAGAGGTCAGAATTTACCTTTTCATCTGATTCTTGTCTGTAAAAGATTCGGCTGCTGTGGTGTTTGTAGTCAACTCTTTTAACTGTTTGCATTCTCTTTGGAAAATTCTACAGCTTTTCTGAAGCTAAGAGGAACAAGTTTGAAAAAAAAAGAAAGTTGAAAAGAAAAGGGTGTCTGTATATTGTGGCTGTGCTGTATTCATATCCAGGGGATTTGTAATCTACAAAAGCAAAGCAGAATGAAAGACAACATAAGCGGAACAAGATGGAAATTTGATTTTTATAAAAAGTTCATTATTTTTGTTATTTAAGAACACAAAGATCAGCCAATATCATCTTTTTTTTCTATTTATAATAGTCGATTGTTTTTCTGGCAAATGAATTTTGCAAATAAAGTTAATTTTTTCCTCCTACTATTTCCACCCTTCTCTTTCCTTCCCTCCCCCACTCTCACTCTCTTCTCCCCCCCCTCCACTCACTCTCTTTCTCCCCTATCTCTCTCTCTCTCTCTTTGTCATCTCAGTTTGCTTGGCTGATGGTCTTTCCTCTCTCTCTCTCTCTCTCTCTCTCTCTCTTTTTATATTTAAAAAGGAATAAAATGAAAATGTACTGGGGGGGGGGGGGGGGGGCATAGCATAGCACAGATGCTGAGAGGAGAGCTAAGAAAGAGATAGGCATGTATAAGTTTAACCAAAAAAAAGTTTCTTATTCTTAGTTAGGTAGTATCATCATATTCAATCTTTGTCATAAATTTCTTTTCAGGTTGAAGTAGAAGCCATCTACTCATTAAAACCCCAACTTGTTCCGAGTGCAAAATGGTCCAGTTTCCAAACAGAAAGATGCATCACAGGTAGTAGGATGTGTTTTTGTGAGTGCGTATGTGCTTTTTGTTGATGCTGGGTGGTTGTGTTATTTGTGTATTTTGTGTATGTTTATTGAGTGAATGATTCCTATTGTGAATGTAAATTTTCATGCATTTGAACTGAAGTATCAGTTTGGGATTTTGTGATAAAAAATGTTGTAAGTTACATGTTGTGCACTTATTTGGCGTTCTAAATTTTTTTTTCTCACTTCATTTTTTTTTGTTGTTGTTGTGCTTGGGCTTATTTGATGTTCTAAATTCTACCCATTTCCGTTTTGTTTTGTGCTGTTTTTTTGCCCCCACACAAAGCAAGACCAAAGAGAGATTTGACGTGCAGTGTAGTACTGATGCATCGTGTGTACAGGGACGAAGGTGTTCTTAAAGCTAGGACCAGTTTATTGTTCGTAGTGAGGCAGTGCTCAGGTGATCCAGTTTAAAATGTTGATATTCATGCTTCGTACGATTTTATGGGTTTCCTGGAGATTTAGAGGATGATTAGATAGTGCAGTCTTGTTTGTGTGTTGTCATGTGTATCCTGTATCAATGTATGCGTTTATTTGAGGTTTGATTACCTCTGTTGTGTCTGACGCTCCACAATTTATCAATTTCCTGGAGATTTGGAGAACCTTTAAGCAAAGCAGTCTTGTTTGTGTGTTCTCTTGTGCATCCTGTATCAATGTATGTGTTTCTTTGTGGTTTGTCACCTCTGTTGTGTGTTGACGTTCTTCACATGTGAAAACTGACCTTCATTCTGCCCTCCCCCCTGTCCCACAGCTGCCTGGTCATAAGGAGGAAGGGATGCCCAATGGGGACGGCAGTCTGATAGATGATGATGATGAGGCCACTAGCTATGCCGACAGTTGTTCAGAGGGCAAGAAAAGCATCCCTCCACCCAGAGCGAGGAGTCTGGCGGGCTCTGCCCGCAGCAATGCAGGCCGTCAGATCCCTCAGCCAAAGCGCAGGGCTGTGGGGGCCAAGGTAGAGTGAATCTCCAGTTTTGTTTTAGCTGAATGGGAATGTGTTTCGTTGTGTGACAGCTCAGATGTCTGTTTACTTTTCTGTCGTATATGAAAATTTGATTTGGTCTCAGTCTGTAGCGCTTTACCAGGTGGATTTATTCTTTGTACTAGTGTGGGGAGTTTACTAGTTTGCGCACATTTTGTGATGTTCTTGACTGCCAAGGTGTTTTTTGCAGTGATTGCGTTTACTAATTATTATAGGTAAAATACCATTTGCGAAAGTAGAATTTCAAATTTTTGTTTCGAAGCTGCCAGTCGAGGGACATTTATTTTATTATTTTGCACACAATGAAAAAAGCAATCTTATCACTAATGTTGTGTGTGCTTCATGGTCAAATTTGAAACCCATTGCTTTGTGTATAGAGGCAGTTTTAATCAGTTGGTTACATTATGTCATACAGTAGGTTCCAACTCAGACAGAGATGCCTCCTCTTCATTCTCTTAAAAGACAGCACTGCAGTCAGCCATCAGTAAACATGTCGTGGTCTTGTTTCATGATTTTCAGAATTATCTAGATGGCTACAGTTCAGTTTCAGGATTGGATGGATAGCCAAAATTCAGTTCTATGATCAGAGTCTGTTCCCACTCCCAACTGCTGAAATCCGTATCGAAGGGACCTAAAGCACTGTTTCTAGTTACCAGTGCCAGTGGTGTGATGAAGGGGTGCGAGGTGAAACAGGAGTGGTTAAGTTTGGTTTTGAAACACATGAATTCTCTGTCGTGGCAGGTACTTGCCCTAGAGATCAGGTGGCAAGTAATTACTACTTCGAAGGATAAAGTACAAGCAGTGTACACTCACAGAGGTGTACGTTGATCTACTAATTACTGTTTCCAGGGGAAGGACAACACATAGCATTCATGTTTGACATTGGACTCCATTAATTGATTGAAGCGACTGCCGGTAACTCACTGAGGGTACCGTTGTACTTTTTAACGAAGATGCACAGTATTTTGTGATATTTTGATCATGCAACTAGGCGTTCAGTGTTGTTGAACGACTGTGGCATAAGAAAAGTGTGATTAGTTGTGTTCACCTACTGATCTGGTCATTTTCTGACAGCAGAATGAATCAGGTTTGTTCAAGTTCTGTTGTCTTGTTTCATTCAGTTTCTTTTGGTTGGTTTGTTGATTTTTTTTAACTGATAGGTTAAAACGATGCCATAGACAATTGGAAATTGTAATTTACAAAGAATTTATTTCCAAGAGTATGTATGGAGTGAAAGTTGGCCGACAGAAAACAGAATTCATTTTCTTTTCTAAGAAAACTGAAAGAGAACATTCTGTTTTGTGTGTTTGGGTTTTTTTTTCCTTCAGCTTTTGGTTGGAAAGTATGTATCAAACAAAGGCATGGCCAAACCATAATGCATTGGGGGGGGGGGGGGGGGGGGGGAGTCTGAAGCAGAGGTATGAGCAAGCCAGTCTTAAGAACACATACAGTCATTCAGCCTGAGGATTGTTGTTGCAGTCACTGAGATTCGCACTTCTGGATGTAGGGTCAGTTGTTTTAAGTGTCACATGATACAAGGGATGCAGTGTGAGTTCAGACAATGACAAAATGCAAGGCGTCAAGAACAGATAGAATTGGTGATGGGAAGATGATAAGTGCCCATGTGATCAGGAATTTGGCAGGTGTGTTGAAAAAACAACCAAGCAAGTAATACTTCTGCAAGCAGTATTTAGATAAGATGCAGTGACTGTCTTAGTTTCTTTAAGTGGATGATAAAATTAATGGCAGTAATTAGTACACTTAGAAGTCATCTCTCTCTCTCTCTCTCTCTCTCTCTCTCTCTCTCTCTCTCTCTCTCTCTCTCTCTCTCTCTCTCTTTTCAAATATCAGCACCTGTATTTACTGTTTTTTTTTATAAATATCCTACATTTTATAGTATGTAGGTCTAAAGAGTGAATGACTTCATTATTCAAGGCCAACTTTGTATCAGAGTTCAGTTTTTTGTTATTTCTCTTCATTACGGAGTAGAAAACACATAATCTCTGGATGAAATTGAGAAAAATCTTCAGTTTCAAGGAGCAACACCCCCCCCCCCACCCACCCCCCGAACTCCTCAGTAGAATACTTCTGTGACCCCCGGATGACTATTTTTTATTATGATTTCATTTACTTGTTATGTGTTTGGGGACATTCTCATGAGTATATTGCTTATGTTGGTAAAATCGTCCTTAAATCTGTAGATACAGTAAATAATACATGTAACAAACCTGCCTACCCATACGCTTTTCACGTATGTTGTACACCATTTTATACAGAATATGAAATACACCTCTCTAAAGAAAAATACACCAAGCAAAATTTTAGCAAAGTTTAGTTTTGTACACAACATCGGACATTGTTTGAATTCTGAATCAGTGGACACATGTCACTGTATATTGTTTATAGGAACTGCATGCATCTCCATTCTACCATTTGTATTTGCACTATTTTCAGCCAGCAATGCTCAACTGAATTAGTTTGTGAAAACACAAAATGTGATTAAACTGACATATATTAGATTTTAGTATTGATTGAAACTGCTTCAAAACGAAAATGAAATATACCTTCTTTTTTTTTTTTCTTTTTTTTTTCAAAATACATCTGTTTGTTTGAGGAAGTACACCATACATAATTTTGGGAAGGCAAGTCTGGCATTAACTAAATTACACTTGCTTTATTATGCATAAGCACAAACACACTTGTTATTGTACACATGCACACAAGTGCACATGTGTTCAAGCACACATGAGCGCGTGTGTGCACAAACACACATACAAAAATATACAATTCTCCATTCTTCTTGCTTGCCTAAAGTAATGATGTTCATCTCCTTTAAGAGCACATGACAGTTGAATATGATACGCGTGATCTACAGGGCAGCAAAAGCGGGAGTGACACACGAGAGAACAACGGGAGAGTATCAAACAAAGGTGAGCTGCATGAATGTAAATGCACAGTTATGTATAAGAAGAGGTATGTGAAATAGGCATGGAGACCAGGTAACAGTTTCTGGATCCACATTTGAAAAAACGTGAAACAGAAATCAATTATTTTAGTCAAGTCAAAGTACTGAGCTTCTTTCTCTCATTATTTGGCATAACTGTTGACTTAAAATTGTAAGCAATAGAAATTCATATACGTAACAAGAGACGCTAATTGAAACTGGGAAAACAACAAACTGTGCAGTGTTGTTAAAAGACTTCTGAGGGTAGACCAGGTAATGAATGTATTCGTAACAATCTGGTTCTGTGTGGTAAAGTATTGTCAGGCAGACTCTAACTACTTACTATTATCATATAACACTTTGAACATCATAATACATAGAGAGAGAGAGGTCAGAGAGAGAGAGAGAGACTGATACTTTGTGTTTATATTTGAAGTTTTTACATGTTTATTAAAAAGATGCTCATTTGGTTTCATGGGGGATGGGTAGAGGGGAGGGTGTTGTTTTTTATTCCTTCCATATCTGTGATCTATGTAAGTTTGTTGGTCAGTATTTAGTTTTGTGATCACCATTATAATTTTGCCCTTAAATCATATTATGTCTGTGTATGTGCACATGTATCTGTTTACCAGTGGATGTGAGGTGTTGGTTATAGGATTTCCTTTGGTTTTTTTTTTTTTTACTTTTCTTTTTTTTATTTCACTTTAAAATAAGGTGGTAAACAAAGAAGTGTGTGGCTTGTCGAGAGGTTAATCCTTACACTGCTGCTCATAAGTCAGCCTGCACTGTGTAAAACTCGGCGATCTTAGACAGAGCACAGCTAGAAACTGCTTGTGCAAGAGGCTGATTGAGACACACAAGGGTTACTGTATTTGATACGCAATGTTTTCTGGAATCACTCCATCAGTCTTGATGATATTTCTTTTTTTTTTCTTTTTTTTTTCTTTTTTTTTTTTGATTATAGAAAAACAGATTGTTGCTTATTCTACATGTTGGGGGGAAGTTTCAGTGGAAAAGTCTTTTTGTATTAACTGATTGATTTCAGTGTGTTTCAGCACAAACTCATTAAAGCAAACCTATGAAAATAAAAGCAAAAGACACAAGTTAAAAGATCACATTGAAAAAGAGAAGTACTGGTACACTGGAACAGTAGTAAACAGGAAAGTCATTGGTAAAGAAACGATAAACCAAAGTCCAGCCATGTCTTGCCCCGCTCATAGCCGATAAATTGCCTCTTCATTGACAGATGTGTTCTTTGTCAGTAATGTTTGTGTGGGTTTTGTCACTCAAGTTGAAAGACAAGTCAGCTCAGCAGCCCAGTTGTTTCAGCCTCACTGTTAGAAACATACTGACTTTCAGATAAAACTATTGTTCAGAAAATGCTTACAGCATTAGTGTAGAATTACAACATGAATCAAGAATCCCTGCAGAAGTATTGGACTGAGTGTCCACAGCTACGCTGCTTTGTAGTGCAGATTCTTTCAGTTGCTTTCTAAAGCGCTGTGAAAATAGCGAGGCCAATTCCAAGATGAAGGCAAATGAGATCAAGGCTGAAGGGGAGAGATTGACATTTTAGCTCGTGATTTCTGGATTTTAGGCTGAGAAGAGCAAAAGACAGCTCAGTTTAGTCAAGTGCACTGTAGAGTTTCATCATGGTAAACGCTGTTTAGGGTTTATTTCCTTAGGTTGTATAAGGGTTGATTAGTTGTTCTGTTTTCTTTCAGTTGTATTTTCAGATGCTGATTTGAAAGGGAAAATGCCATTGATGATTTTTTTTTTCCAGTGAGCTCAGTGCGTCCCAGACCCAGTTATATACGACAACCACAACAGTTCCGAGAGAACAGAATGGACAGGCAGAACCTTCACACCCTCAGGAACCGAAAAAGTCAGTTGTTCCATCAGGTGAGAAGGCAGTCTGTGGTGCTTGAGAAAGGAGTGAAACACAGTCAGGGTTCACTTTGAAACTAGTTTATTTTCTCTGTGTATCTCTTAGAACATCAATCTACATTGATTGTTTGAAGCAGTGGGAATGGCTTCAGTTCAGAGCTAACTGCCCAGTTTGTTTGAAGCAGTGGGAATGGATCCACTTCAAAGCTAACTGCCCAGTTTGTTTGAAGCAGTGGGAATGGCTCCACTTCAAAGCTAACTGCCCAGTTTGTTTGAAGCAGTGGGAATGGCTTCAGTTCAAAGCTAACTGCCCAGTTTGTTTGAAGCAGTGGGAATGGATCCACTTCAAGCTAACTGCCCAGTTTGTTTGAAGCAGTGGGAATGGCTCCACTTCAAAGCTAACTGCCCAGTTTGTTTGAAGCAGTGGGAATGGCTCCACTTCAAAGCTAACTGCCCAGTTTGTTTGAAGCAGTGGGAATGGCTTCAGTTCAGAGCTAACTGCCCAGTTTGTTTGAAGCAGTGGGAATGGCTCCACTTCAAAGCTAACTACCCAGTTTGTTTGAAGCAGTGGGAATGGCTCCACTTCAAAGCTAACTGCCCAGTTTGTTTGAAGCAGTGGGAATGGCTCCACTTCAAAGCTAACTGCCCAGTTCATCCCCTGGCTCCTGCTTTCTGCCTGGGATGTTTTGCTGTAGACATCTAAAATATATCAGAGAGATACTTGTGGTGGTGAGGAAGGATATTTAGGGGTGGAATGGGAACTAGTGTAGAATAACAAGACGAGATTCCTTGAACTAAACAGATAACAAAACTTGTCCAAAGCTAAAGAAAGAGATGGACGCAAATTTTATACATACATATATGTACAGTGTGTTTATTTATCAACATTTAGTAATCATTACTAGATAATTATCAATAGTTTAATTGCAAAAATATAACTTATTACACACAGTAAAAGTATCTTACAAGGGGAGCCTTATTAAAAGATCTTCCCCATGTCTTGTCAAACTCACTAACCCTCTTGTATTCATAACGGGAGTAGACGGGAGCTCCCGCACAGCACGCTGGTTTTAACAACAGGAGTAGATGGGAGTATTTTATTTGGCACTGTTCCAGCCTGTGCTTGCGCCATGTAAGTGCTCAGAGAGCCTGTAAATGTTGTAGGTATTCCCCAGTATTGTCCAGTGAAGTGGTAGTACTATTTTGGGACACTGGCACCACTTCCATTCACTGAGGAAGAAGCGAAACTGTGTGCGGCGCGTTGTGAAGGAAACTGACCAAATGCCTCGTTGGCGTCGTCTGCTAATGCTAGCGCATTAGATGAAATGCCGGAGTATTCTGTAGAGGAATGGGATCGGATTTGACCAGCAGGAGTGAAATATTGAAAATGAAGAGCTAAAAGAAGATTGATGTAGGAGAGGATGAAGAAAATGTGGAAAGTGATCCTGAGGATAACGTGCCATTCACCACTCTGCAGACAGCATGGCGACTGGCTACACGGCCAGCAACCGTGACCACATTCTGATAGCCAACAGGTTCTTGCTCACGCACTACAAACGCCGCCACCCCTCTTGATTATTCCTTTTTGTTTTTGCTTCTTGTGTGTTTTCAAACAGCTGTAAATGAAACAAACAGGTACGCGCAACAAAAGCAATCTGCCGAGTGCACACCTGATCCCCTGTTTGTCAAACATGACACTGAAGAAATGAAATCATATCTGTTGATGATGATGGAGGTAAAGCGTCTGCCACGGTTATGTTGTTGCTGGTAAACTGACCCCTGCTTCACTGACCCTTGCATTGGAACTGTTTCCATGATTATCACATCCAAGGTATGGCTCAACAGTAATGCAGTCTGCTTGTTTTCATTTTCCTTTTGTTTGTGCACACCTGTATTTTGTAATGGCGATAGTGGCTCTGTGACATTTAGCATATAACACTTTACACATTGTCACTTATTGAACAGCTTTTGAGGCTTTGTGTATAGTTATAAATATGAATGTAAGACTGGAAACAATTGCATGAAAACAATATGAGACTGTGGTTGGAACTGTTTGACATTACTTTTCACATGTCAAAACTGACTGTCATTCTGTGACATTTTTTTGATAAGCTGGGGGTGGGGGGGCTGTAGGGGCAGACAGACCATGGATCATGTCAGATAGGCCTCAACTTTCTTTTCCTCAACAAATGTGCATGTCAGTGAGAAAACTGCAGACTGGTGTGCTGTAATTGTTAAAAATGGGACACATTTGGTGACATTCAGGTGACAGTGATGCGACCTTTCACTCTTAGAAAGACAAAATATGGTTCGTATTACAGAGCAAACCTTCATGACCACATCTGGAAAATTTCATAACTCTAGATGTTTATTTTTGGTTATGGTGACGCGTGAACCATGCACACCCATTTTGAGGCTAAACTCACTAAAAGAATGTGAAAACTAGGGGAAGTTTTGCCTCAGAGAATCTGAATGCAAGAGGGTTAATTCAGTTGTTGTAATAAAAAAAATTCCAGTTGCGAACGGAAGAAAACATTGTCATTAAGAATGTTTGTATACCTAAATCAGTTGAATGCCCTAGGCGTTGACATCAACAAGTGCACACCTCCGACTACAGAGCAATCAAACAAGAGCTACTGACAACACAAAAAAATGCATACCGCAATCAGATTCTCACATTGTGTCTAAGTATAACACTACCAGCTGGATCTCTCACTCTCTCTTACCAGTCATTTCCACTTCCAAAAATATTATCATTTAGGAGGATTCAGCAGCTTTTACAGCAGAGATGCAGTTTTGTTGAAGATCATTTACTGAACAGGGGGCTAGTTTGCTGGGAAGATAATGCGTTAATGGGGCAGCATGGTCAAATGAAGAGGAGTGAAAGAAGGCAAGAAGCATGATCTTGGGCTTATGGGATTAAAAGATGATGGGTAAGTGCATTTCACAAACAAGGAGATGCCTTTGTTACTGCTATTATGATTTCTTTCTCTTTCTTTTTTAAACTCCTGAACCTGTAAGTGAAGTAATATTCAGTACCAGTTCAGACCTCCATGACCTTACTTGGTATGTCTTGTGTCTGCAGCTCCAGGGGGTCGGCGGAAGTCCAACGTGGTGAAGGAGATAGAGAAGATCAAACAGAAGCGTGATGAGAGACGAGCTGTGCAGCAAGCTTTACGGGAACAGTACGAGTCAGAGTATGACACCTCGGATCCTAACTGGGAGTTCAGGCAATGATTCAGTATGAATATTTTGTTCATTACCACAGTGTTGATAGACAGGATGAGAGAGAGAGAGAGAGAGATGTGTGTGTGTGTGTGTGTGTGTGTGTGTGTGTGTGTGTGTGTGTGTGAAAAATTTTCCATCAGTTCATGGAAATCAGTTTTCATGAAATTGGCCCAAACAGAAATTTTTTTTCTTTTTTAATTTCAAAGTGAGGTGACTGTGGGCGGAAATTGTAACAAATTTGAAAGAGAATTATAATTAATCCCGCTGAACAAAGGGACAAATAAATTACAAGACAAATCATGACACATTTCGACCTCTGGTCTTCTTCACGGAAGAGAAGCAAGATAAACAACATCCAGGCCAATGAAAATGCTCATTCTTCATTTTCATTGTCCTGAATGTTTATCTTGACTGAAGAAGAACAAAGAGCTCAGAACGTGTTGTTTTTTTGTCTTATAATTTGTTTGTCTCTTTTTGTCCGGCAGATTAATTATAATTTCTCTTTAAAATCTTGTTTCTTTTTTAAGTTTACGTATGAAAAAATAATGCATACCTCAGGCTGTTTTCACGTTTCTGCTAGATGCAACCAGGAATCAAGCTTTTGTTTACCAGAAGCAGAAGTGTTCCAATAGCTGGTGAAAACCTCTTCAGCAAAGGTTTGTTTCCTATCACAACTGGAAGAGGAAGACTGACTTTCCATGCAGGCTTCCCATCCACAGTGACTCCCAGTTTTCAGAATGCAGTGTGTGAAAGAAAACTCTGATGTATCTATAACTGACTGGCATCTGCCAGGGAGCAATTATGCCCCTTGATGTCTTTATGGAATGCCCTGTGCACGCCTCCACCCAATGGAAACAGCGCAGGCTTGCAAGGATGGTGCAGGATTGCTTCCAGCTGGTTTGCTCCACTGTGAGGATTGCTTCTCTGGGTCCCGCCTGCACCTTCTGGTGTATCTTTTTCTTCTAAAAAGAAAAAAAAAAAAAAAAAAAGGGAAAATGCGACTGGGTAAACAGAAAAGAAGTTGGTGGAATCGAGCTTGGCATGTGTTGTCAGAAAGTCAGAGTTGGTAATATACAAAGTAGATGAGCTGGGTACATGCTCAAAAGAAATGAAAAGAAAGTGAGATTGAGAAAACCAGCCACTCACATTGTCAAACAAACAAGCAGGCTATGAAGGCCTTTTCACAGCTTGAAAATCTGATTGTCAAGAGACTGAGTTTGTAAGCAGACTGTGTATGCATGCATTTATGGTGTAGTGCTTACATAATGTTGGCTTCTGTGTGTGTGTACACGTTTTCAAGGTATTTGATATCTGGAAGAAAATGATGATAAATGATATGATGCAGCCATTTAGCATGAGCTCTGCCGTTTTTCAAAAAGAAATCATGGTGTCCTAAAGAAGAGGTCCTCTCTCCTGCAAAATCCATAGAATAACATGTCATAAAACAGTACTGAATAAGAGTGCAGAGTATGCCCTTCAGCTGCTTTAACTTCTTTAAAAGTACTCTGCATCAGTGGGCCGCCCCAAAGACTCAGTAAGGGTGCTGCCTCTATACTCTATTTAATGTGGTTTTTGCTTTTGGTCTGGAGTGGGTTTTTTTTTTTAAATATAGAATTCATCAGTTCAGATTATTTGATATGACACTCATGCAATAGTGTCTCTTGTTAAGTCATCTTGAAAACCAACACTGCAATAATGCTGACATTGACAGCAACAGCAGTGTAAGCAAAACTCTATGTAAAGCTCTACATAAGATCTAGCTAAGAGTCTTGCAAGTGTGAGGGGTAATCCAGATTTCCCTGGGTAAATTAGGATCTTTATTTATCCTGCAGAGTTCTCATGTAAGACTGATGGATCTTGGTTACCTGAGGTAATTCAGGATCCCCCCCCCCCCCCTGCAGCCACATCCCCCATGTGACAAATTGATATAAATATTTACATTACATTCCTGACTTTTGAAATTTAGAAAAATGTTAAGTCTACCATCCTCCTTAAACATCTTAAGTGAGCGCTCATCTTTGCTTTGTGGAGACACAGTTGATGTATGCACAGGAGGATCTGCTTGATTTTCCCAAGTTTCCATCTTACTAGTTAATATGGAAGTGTTTCTCAAAGTGTTTCTCACCCAGTTGGTAACCAGATGCAGTCACAGAGTGGAACAGCTGTTGTTGGGTGGTCCTGCTGGTCTCCCCTTGGCAAGAACTGTAAAGTTGATGATGAAAGCCGTCAGTAGAGAGGGATTTCTTCTCATGCTCTCTTCCCTGTCAAAGCAAGTTTTAGTGATGTATTTTTAACTGGAATGGATTTTTGATGTTTGCTCCACTTCCTGTCTGAAAATCAGGCATTTCGGCCCAAGTTTGGTTTATTTGATGTAGTTCAAATTTGTGGTACAACTGTGACCAGTTTGCATGTGTGTGTGTGTGTGTGTTGTCAGGCTTAAGTGTGTCCAGGGGTCGCCTGACACAGATGTTAAAGTCTCTCCCTTTTTTTTTTTATGTCCCGCCGTGCCCTTTCTTTCAGTCCATTCACAAACTAAAGAGTTAAACATATCCAACAATTTATTAATATCGATTAATGAAACAAAAGAATAATAATTATGAGAATTGCAAATAACAGACTATAGGTTAAGTTTGTAGAGTGTTTTCTGACGGATTCAGTCCTTTCCCTGTACTACAGAGTCACTTTCGATAGTCTTTTAAAGTGTAGTGCTGACTCTCTCACGGTTCAGCTGCCAGGCTCGCGTGTCACAGCAAATCACTTGCAAGGTGAAACACAACATGTGCTGTACAGATCTTGCGAAGCTCCGGACGCTCCTCCGAGACGGCCGGAACAGGGTGACGTACAAGGGAGAAAGATCCGTCAGGAACAAGGAAATAGAAGATCAAAAACAAACCCCACATGAAAATTCTGTAGAATAAAAAGGGGCGTCACGGCGCCTACGTCAACGCCGTGACGTCTTTTGCTGTTCCTCTCCGCTATGTGTCTCCCTCCCGGGAGCGCGACCCTCGTAGGCTGGCACCACCGCCGGCTAGTTCGATCCTCCTGCTTTCTACCAGCTGATGAGGTCTGCCTGGATGTTTCTGGCGTGGACTGGACCTCACCAGGGTGATATGGTCAGGAGGGGATGACACTGACGGTGATCCTACGGATGGTAGTGGTCGAAACACTCCAGGGAGCTTGCGCGCCTTGTTGCCTCTTGCATGGGCTTAATGGAACTGCAACGGTTCCAGCCTTTTGCCTAGCGTCGCGCTGATCTGTGTTCATAGTGACCAATGAGAGGACAGGAGAGTCCTATCCTGCCAATCATAACCCATCGGTCACTATGACATCTATGATGTAATATAGCTAAATTATGAAGACACCAATAATTTAGAATTGTGTGTTCCAAATAAAATGTGGGTCAATGGGTTAGCCGATGAGGAGATGTGCTTGGTGTCTGACAACACCCCCCACCTTAAGTCGAAAATCCCATTTTCGATAAGTTACAACAACGCACATTCACCACAAGGCTAACGTCTTCGATCCACAATACATCGTAACTGACTCATCAAACACTCTTCTGTTTCCGCTAGTGGAACACGTCCACCTTTCAAGTTCAAGGTTTTCGCCAAACTTAAACTCAACTTGAATGACGTGTTATCCGAAAATCGTCACTGTGTGACATGATTTCCACCTGCCCTGCACAGGGCTGTACGTAGGTCTAGCTCGACCGCCAAGCTTCAAAAGTCGTCAGTCTGTGACGTCAAACTGCCTACCTTCATACTCGCTCGCAGGGCTGGCCAGTTCAAAGGAAAGTCGTCACTAGTGACGTCAAACATGCTTGCACTCCCCAAGCCACTGAACGAAGGAATTACTATCTCTCTTTCTTCCGTCCTCCGCACAATTTCATAACCCGAAATGTGCATCAAAATTTCAATTTAAAATCACATGTACAACTCAGGAAGATGATTCCTTCAACATTAAACACTTTAACTATTTCTGCAACTGCTCAAAGCCAAAACAACATGACACAGAAGGTCCAATATTAAAATACAACTCGGAACAACTTCGACCCCTACTGTTCTCACTGCGTGTACTATGATTTAGCTCGAACAAAGTTCTGTCGGTCAGCCATCTCTTCCCAATTTCTTTTTTGTCTCTTTTCGTGCTCTAGAATGTACCCGTCACAAAAATTTGCAGACCTCGAAGTTTTGCTTCGCTGAAGCACAACCCGAAGATTAAATAACTGAGTCTGCACTATCCCATGTGCGCAGTTATTCACGTTCCTATCCTGGAACAAACACTAAACACGCTGTGTTTCGCGGCTCACAGCAGCAGCTACATTGCCGCCACTGACTACTAGTACAATAACACCAGCATGGCAAGCTCTACCACATCCTTGGTACCCCTAGCTTCCATACCCTACTCCGACAGTACCTTCTTGTAGTCCACTACTAGAGAACGTGTCATTGACCACCATCACCAGTAGTCGTAAGGCACAAGTCAATGAGGCCAAATTTTCCGAGTTATTCCTGAGACTACATAGACTGGCAGAATCAACATTTAGATTCCATGGGACACAACTCAAACTTGTTGGCTACGTCAGCACACATTCTGTTACATGGAAACATTAGAACGCGCGACTCAGGTAGTCGGCGCCAATGTTTTCTTTCCCAGGAATGACCCGTACCCTGAAGTCGTGTCCTTGGAGCTGAATAGCCCAGCGCATCAGCCTTCCATTCTCTGTTTTATTCTTCTCCAAATACTGGAGGGGCTGATGGTCTGTCTGTAGATCAAACTGCCGGCCATACAAATACACCTCAAACTTCTTTATGGCCCAAACAATTGCCAGGCATTCCTTTTCTATCGTCGCGTATTTTTGTTCGGCTGAACTAAGCTTCTTGCTAGCATAAGCTACTGGCATGAGCTGCTCGTCATGTTCTTGTAGCAGGACTGCACCTAACCCTTTGTCACTTGCATCTGTCCTGAGAACAAATGGTTTGTCACTGTCAGCAAGTCTTAGAATGGGTGAACTGATCAATTTGTCTTTGAGCGTGTTGAAAGCTTTCTCACATTTGTCACTCCATCGGACTGGGTCGGACTGACCCTTTTTGGTGAGATTTGTCAGCGGGGTAGCTAACTCCGCAAAGTTTGGTACGAATTTTCGGTAGTATGACGCAAGACCCAAAAATGCTCTGACTTCTGTTTTAGTTTTGGGACGCTCAGCACTTTTTATTTTCTCTACCTTTTTTTCATCTTCTGGTAGCATCACTCCCTTCCCTACTTGATGACCAAGAAAGGACAATTCCTCAAACCCTAAGTGACATTTGCTAGGTTTGACCGTAAGGTTTGTCTCTCCTAGTCTGGTGAATACTGCTTCTAGCGCTTCTACATGCTGATCCCATGTTTCAGTGGCGATCAGAACATCATCCATGAAGTTTTCTACATCATTACGCTGAAAGTGGCAATAATAATTTTCTCATCATCCTTGAGAAAACCGCACTGGGCGTTCTTCATTCCGAACGGCATGCGTTTCCATTGGTACTGGCCTGTGGGTGTGGAGAATGCCGTTTTTTGCTCTATCCTCTAGTTTCATGGGTAATTGCCAGAAACCCTTTGACAAATCTATCTTGCTGAAATACTTCGCCTTACTCAACTTGGCAAAGAGCTGATCAGTGTTTGGCATCGGTTCAGCGTCAAAGATAGTTACTGCGTTCAATTTTCTGTAATCAATACAGAAACGCACTTTTCCATCCTTCTTCTGTACTAGGACTATGGGCGCATTGTAGGATGATGAAACTGTTGGTTCTATGACATCCATGGCTAACATGCTTTTCACTTCATCTTTAATCGTGTCTATCTTAGAATGTGGAAGAGGATATTGTTTCACTCTCACGGGTTTATCTTGACTTAGTCTCAGCTCACAAGTCTCCAGATCTGTGTTTTCCAGGCAGATCTGTGAGTACCTTTTTATGTCTTGCTGTGAACTCCCTAAGTGCTTGCTTCTGCTTAGCAGTCAAACTGTCATTGATGACCGCATCTTTGTAAGTTTCTGTTTCAGTGAGTGGTAACATGGGGATTGCTTGAGTCCTGCTGAAACAATCCCTCGCATCATCCCCTGCAGTATAGTCTTCACTGACTACTACTGCCACATCTTTGTCTTTTCCTCTCTCGAGGTATTCTTTCAGCAAATTTGATGTGGATAGTTTTTTTCTTTTCCTTTCACATCTACTTTATAGTCTACTTGGTTTACCTTTTCTGTCACAAGGGTATGGTCCCTGCCATGTTAGCTGTAGTTTATTGTGCCTTTCAGGCACTAGGATTAATACTTTGCTGCCTGCTTTGACTGTTCTCCTTTGGGTGTGCCTATCAAAATACTTCTTCTGTTGGTCAGATGCTAGCGAAAGATTTTCTCTTGCTAGTTTGCAGGTGTCATACACCCTGTTCTTCAAATCTGTACATACTCCGCACTAGTACGTACTTCTTCTTCCATTTCATCATCTGTCCACATCTGTTTGAGGACCTGAATTGGACCTCTCACTTCCCTACCAAACAAAAGTTCAAAGGGAGAGAATTTGGTTGAATTTTGCGGTACTTCACGGTACGCGAAAAGCAGCGCTGGAACATATCTGTCCCATTCCTGAGGTTGTTCCAAGCATATTTTCTTTAGCATGTGCTTGAGCGTTCCGTTTAGTTTTCTCTACAAGGCCATTTGACTGGGCATGATACGGGGTAGTGCGGTGACCTTTAATGCTGAGTAATTTGTTTACTTCAGTCATTACGTCAGAAGTGAACTGAGTGCCGTTATCCGTCACTATCTCTCCCGGAATGCCTAGGCGTGACCACATCACCCACAGGGCTTCTGCCACGGTGGTCGCGTCACAGTTTTTAGACAACTTGCTTCTGGGTACCTGGTAGCATAATCTACCATAGTAAGTATGTACTTGTTTCCTTTGCTGGATGCTGGTTTGATGGGTCCTACTAAGTCTACCGCTACCTTTTGAAATGGTGCACTCACTAGCCTGCTCTTCTCAAGTGGGGCCTTTCTGACTCTGCCTTTGCTGGTAGTTTCTCTGGCACACGTCACATGATGCACAGTATCTAGAGATGTCACCTAGCATACCTGGCCAGTAAAAGTCTCTCACTATTCTGTCTCTGGTCTTATTAGTTGCCAAGTGTCCTGCCATGGGAGTGTCATGGGCAATCCTGAGTACTTCTGTCTTACATGTCTGGGTACTACTACTACCTGATTGTACTCTACCGACTCCTCTTTCTGTCTGCGTCGGAGTATGCCATTCTTAATGTAAAATTCCGTGATTTTTCCCTTAGCTTCATGTGACTCCTTGTTTTCAGCTTTGTCAAACAGCTGACTCAAACTGTTGTCATTTCTCTGCTCTCGAGCCAATCTCTGAGGAGTCATAGACAATAAAGGTTCTGAGCATGCCTTCAGTTCTTTGCTTTTCTTAGCCTCTTTTGCCTGAGCGCGTGTTACGGCTGCTGCACTTTCTCTGCGTGCATAGACTGGTATCTTAGCCAGCACCTCTTTGCCGTCCGACTCTATCTTGCATTCATTGCCTAATAGGACGGGCTTCACTGGTTGATCCATAACCAGGACTTCGGCTTTCCCGTCAAAGTATGGTGTATGCATGTCAACTTTGGCTAAAGGTAAACTTTTCTTCACATCTGATGTGGCCAGGGTTACTTCCCTCGTTTTCACCTGTGAGGCAACTAACAGGGACAAGTCTACTGTCAACTACTGTTAGACTGGCTCCTGTGTCACGTAAGGCGGATACTATTTGCCCTCCACTTCTACAGTGCAATTTGGATCGAATGGAATTTGTCGACATTCCTCGCAAAGTGGTGACTTTTCCAGGATCGCGACCGCTGAGACCGTTGGTAGAACGGCTGCTGCCTTTTCAGGTTCTTTACAGTATCGAGCCAAGTGCGGACCCTCACATTTATAACACCGAATACGGCGCGGTCCAAAATCTCGCTGGAAGTTTCTACGTCCTTCAGAGTTAGACTTTCCTTCTACGCTACCGTTTCTTTGTTCAGTGTTAGGCTTTCTCTCCACACTACCGGTTTCTTTGTTCACCACTCGGTGAAACGCTGCGGTTCCTTACCCGATTATCGTGATGTCCCGTGAAACGGACATTCTGCACGTTTCGCGGCGGTCGGCTGTTTCTTTCTTCGGTACGGATATTTTCGAACGCTTCCGCAGCTTTTATTGCTTCGTCTTTGTTCGTGACCTGCTTTTCACGGACGTAATGTGCTTGGTCGGCGGACAACGCTTCGACAAATTTCTCCAAAATAAGCATTTCAGCCAAATCTTTTTCCTTTTTGCCTGAGAGATCTATCCATCTAGTCAGGTAGGTATCCAACCTGTCCCACAACATTCTTACGTCTTCTTGAGCTTCCTTCCTAGCTGTTCTGAACCTCTTTCTGTACTCGCTAGAAGAGAGGTGACATCTTTTGAACAGAGTGTTTTTTATGTATTCAAAATCATTCATAGACTCCCTCGGAATCTTAACATAAATCTCTCTGGCTTTGCCTTTCAGTAGGGGTGCGAGTCGAATGGCCCACTCTTCTTTCGGCCATCCATTCAGATCTGCAATTCTCTCAAATTGTGTCAAATATACATCTACGTCATCATTGTCTTCTAAAAATGGTAACTTGAATTTCGCGCCGCCGTTGTTGCTGCCATTGGAAGTAGCGCTAGTGTTTGACATCGACTGGCGTATTTTTTCTTCCGCTTCAATTCTTCTCATTTCTATGTCTGCTTCGATTTTGTGTCTTTGCAGACGTTCTGCAGATTCACGTTCTGCCATACGTTCAGCTGCTTCGCGCTCTTGCTTAGCCGCATCAAGCTTGCGCTGTTCTTCACGCTCAGCTGCATCCATTTTCCGCTGAGCCTCGCGTTCTGCCGCTTCGCGCATATCTTTAACGTAGTCTGCCAGATCCTTACCTTTAAGCCCTAGAGACTCACCTTCAGTTTTGTATTTTGCAAAATAATCCATGGTTTCTATTTCTGTAGTCACCCTTGGTTTTTTAGATTTTTTTTTCTTGCCCGCAGGCATGTATAAACTCTAAAGGTTACTGCCAAGGATTAGCAGGTGACGACAAATACAATTTACGTGAACTTGAAAATTACGTCACTCTCTCTTATGACTTACCCTCACTACTTGGTAATGGATCTTGAATAGCCACGACAACTTAATTCTTAGAGTTGGAATGCTAATTCTCTTCTACAGTTTTGCTCCGGGTACTAAGTTTAACTTGCTTGCTGTCTCAGCAGCGCAATGAAGGTGATAAACACCTCTCTACACTAACTACGATACAGTGCTTCTGTATCGACACTCTTCTTCTTCAAGTGGGGTTTTCCTTGATCTGGACCGGTCAAACTTTCCTAATTCTGTGCGTGAGCTGCACAGTGAACAAATATTCAGTATACATTGAGAGGCGTGTGGTTCGACCCTCTTTAGTCGTGAATCCGATAGGAGTTGGTGATGCCGTGCACGATCTTTTCTTTTACGGGCACCACCCAACCTCCCGCGAATGAACTGAATGAGAGGCGGTGAGACGGCCTAAACGTGGGATGGATAAGATGTTCAGATATCCAACATCCCGGACGAGCCCCCAATTGTCAGGCTTAAGTGTGTCCAGGGGTCGCCTGACACAGATGTTAAAGTTCTCCTTTTTTTTTTTTTATGTCCCGCCGTGCCCTCTCTTTCAGTCCATTCACAAACTAAAGAGTTAAACACATCCAACAATTTATTAAATCGATTAATGAAACAAAAGAATAATAATTATGAAGAATTGCAAATAACAGACTATAGGTTAAGTTTGTAGAGTGTTTTCTGATGGATTCAGTCCTTTCCCTTGTACTACAGAGTCACTTTCGATAGTCTTTTAAAGTGTAGTGCTGACTCTCTCACGGTTCAGCTGCCAGGCTCGCGTGTCACAGCAAATCACTTGCAAGGTGAAACACAACATGTGCTGTACAGATCTTGCGAAGCTCCGGACGCTCCTCCGAGACGGCCGAACAGGGTGACGTACAAGGGAGGGAGAAAGATCCGTCAGAACAAGGAAATAGAAGATCAAAAACAAACCCCACATGAAAATTCTGTAGAATAAAAAGGGGCGTCACGGCGCCTACGTCAACGCCGTGACGTCTTTTGCTGTTCCTTCTCCGCTATGTGTCTCCCGGGAGCGCGACCCTCGTAGGCTGGCACCACCGCCGGCTAGTTCGATCCTCCTGCTTTCTACCAGCTGATGAGGTCTGCCTGGATGTTTCTGGCGTGGACTGGACCTCACCAGGGTGATATGGTCAGGAGGGGATGACACTGACGGTGATCCTACGGATGGTAGTGGTCGAAACACTCCAGGGAGCTTGCGCGCCTTGTTGCCTCTTGCATGGGCTTAATGGAACTGCAACGGTTCCAGCCTTTTGCCTAGCGTCGCGCTGATCTGTGTTCATAGTGACCAATGAGAGGACAGGAGAGTCCTATCCTGCCAATCATAACCCATCGGTCACTATGACATCTCTATGATGTAATATAGCTAAATTATGAAGACACCAATAATTTAGAATTGTGTTCCAAATAAAATGTGGGTCAATGGGTTAGCCGATGAGGAGATGTGCTTGGTGTCTGACAGTGTGTGTGTGTGTGTGTGTGTGTGTGTGTGTGATATTTTTTTTGTTATGAGGCATAGTAGATGCCCCACTTAGATATGAAGTACAAACACACATACATGAGATGGAACAATGTTGTGAATACTTCTGAAAATTAGGTAACAAAAGGATAGTAAGTAAAATGTGTATTGTACTTCAGTTTTCTTTTGATTCCAGTGAATTCCGCAGCCATTTGGATTTTCGTCCCATCACATCTTCAGATGCAGTAGAGAACCATCAGATCTGTGTCTGCGTACGTAAGCGACCCATGAACAAAAAAGGTAAACTCTGTGGTTCCTTTAAACAGTGTAGCTGTACCAATTTACTTTATCTTTCTGCGTCTGTGATTGCTATTCCCTAAAAGTTTACTTTATTCTTCTGTTTCTTTGTATTCCTGTGTACATAAATTTACACTTCAGCTTCAGTATGGTTTTGGTTTCCATGTGTGTTTATATGGATTTGTTTTTCTTCTGGTTTTTGTTCCCATGTGAGTGGATTCAGTTTTTACTTCCTCTTTTTTGTGATTTCTGCTGCTGTAAATGTAATTAACTTAATCCTTCCATGCTTATGGTTTCTGTGATGGAAGTTTACTTTATCCTTGTGTTCCTGTGGTTCTTATTCCCATGTGAGTTGGGTTAATTCTCAGATCTGCATTTGTGGTTCTTGATCCTGTTTGAATAACAAGATCTTTTAAGTGTGAACAATGAAAAGACCTTTATGTGATACTGATATGTTATACTGTTAGTTCTCCACAGCTGCTGGTAACATAATGAGTACGTTATTTGAATTTGGTGATGATGATTCAGGGTTTTAGTCGATGTGAAAAGACTGGTACAGAGCCAACATTTTTCCTCATCAGTCTTCCTTGAAACTGAAGCTTAGGTCTGTGGGTCCAAAGGTCTTTGGTTCAGTTCCTTTCTTGAGGCACCAGGTCAGAGGTTATTTTCTCTTCGGAGTCCACGTCTGTGTCCTCTGTAATCCCTTTTAGTTCCATTAAGATTTAGATTTTAAAGGAAGGTCTTGAGTGTGCAGGCATACATTGATTGAGATTTTAGATGAAGGTCTGGAGTATGCATGCATACTTTGGGGAAAAAAAAAAGGAGGAAAAAATCTGTGCCAATACAAAAAAAACAACAAAAAAGCCAATGTAGCAATGGTGCATGTTAGATCCCATTTCATCCATTGTGGAACAGTAAGCCTTGGTGTGTCGGGTGGGACATACCAGTGAAACATACACACTGAGATCATCTTCAGACAACCTGTCCAAAGGTAGAAGGTGGTTACCTCTGTGGTGCATACGCAAAAATCTGGTCTTTTGTGAAGGTCAGAAAAAGAGCAAAGCAGAAACAAAACAAATTACCAAGAAGTTAGTAATGAAAAACTTTGAATGCATTTACCTGCACAGCTGTTTTCTCATTAGGATTAAATGAAGAGTAGCAGAAACACCCCTCTCCTAGCATTTTCAGTGGGGTTTAATGCAAGTTCTCAGTGCAGGTGGATGAAAACAGCCTGGTCTGTGAAAGGATGGAAAAAAATTTGGTTTGAAGGCAATTCTCGTTGAAGAGGGGGGGGGGGATGTAAGTGAAGACAACCCATCTGTAAATCATTAATCGTGTTCGTGTTTATTCTGTACAAAGTCACTGAATAGGAGCCCTTGTCAGAGCTCAGGTGGAACAAAAGTTGCTGCTGTCCTTGGATGTGGGATAACATTTTTGTTGTGATGCAGAAGCGGATCGGAGGGAACCGGACGTTCTGACGGTGCCAAACAAGGAGAATATGATAGTGCATGAACCCAAGCTGAAAGTGGATCTCACAAAATACCTGGAGAATCAGAACTTCCGCTTTGATTATGCCTTTGATGAGAATGCAACAAACGATATGGTGTACAGGTTTGTGTAGAGAATATGTTTTTTTCTTCCTTGCTGTAGTGTGATATTTATTGAAATTTGACTTTTATGTGAATGACTGACTGACTGTGGACTGAGGGGTCGAGGGTTATTTGCTCCAGTTTTATGTATACAACTAGTGGCAAAAAAAAAACCAACCAGCTGAAAAAATGGCAGGATGAGTGAATAATGAATTTTCAACCTTCCCACACCCTTTTTTTTTTTTTTTTTTTTTTTTTAAGGCATTGTTATGATTGTCCAGCAGATTGCTCCAATCTGGCACAACTGCTGCCTGGAATTGAAATATAAGCAGTAGTAATAGTAGTGGTAAGAAAAATCGTGGGTGCATGCAAGATCAGAAAGCAAATGCCCGATGGACACATTAATCCAGCATGGTACACTGAAGGGTCAAACGTCTTTTCCCACTTTCTGAAACCAACTTTGAAGAAGTTTTATCAAATGACTTCAGAATTAAAATCTCTACTCCAGTACAAAACACATACATGAAATTTGGTGATATAGTTATCAAGTGTGCTTTGATTAATTGGCATCTTCTTAAAGACAAGCTTAGATTTGGTATGGTCAAAATAAAACAAAGAGGTGACAGTGGAAACAACAAAATTAAAATTGATATGTGATTAACTGAGAGTTGGTGAAGTATCAGAATTACTCGTCTGAATTGTTCATTAGAGGGCAAATTGAATAAATGCTTCATAGGAAAAGTCTCCCTCCCTCTCTTTCTCTCACTCACTCTTGTGGTGTGTACTGAGATAGTTATGCTTGTGTTCATCTTATTTTGTTCCAAAAGAATGAACTTGCCTGCCCCGTCACCCTATCACTCCCCCCTCCCTCCCCCCCTGCTTTGCCCTTTCTCTCTCTCTCTATTATTTGGTTATTCCCTCTGCTGCATGTTTTCATATATATCACTTTATTTCATATTTTGACCCTACTTAAGGGAGCGGACAGCATGCGGGAAGAAAGGTGCGATGTGATATCCTTGGGGAAAATGAAGGTGTTTTTTGTTTGTTTCTTGCCTCTTACTCTCTCTCTCTCTCTCTCTCTCTCTCTCTCTCTCTCTCTCTCTCTCTCTCTCTCTCTCACTCTCTCTCTCTCTCTCTCTCTCTCTCTCTCTCTCTCTCTCTCTCTCTCTCTCTCTCTGTCTCTCTCTGTTACTGATCCACTCTCCCTCTCTCTCCTCTTTCTCACTGTCCCTCTTTCTCCCTCTCTCTCTTTTCTCTCTCTCTCCATTCTCCCTCTCTTTCTCTCTCACTGACCTTCTCCCCCCCCCCCTCCCCCCCCTCCCCCTTCTCTCTCTGTCTCCATTCTTTCTCTTTTCCATAAATCCCAGCAGAGTTCTCTCTCGGTTTTCTGCTTACCTTGTTACCACCAGGGCCATACTGAATTTCTGGCAGGGTATTACCACAGAGTAAAAGTGAAAGGCTAGAACAAGTGTAATAGTGTGTGAGAAATGACATAATATGCAATATAGTTTATATCACTGGAAGATGGTATGGAACATGTGAATGAGTTTTTTTGTTTTTTTCTTTAATGACTTGTGAGCTGACTTCAATGCAGTGACAGCCCTGACATGGCCCTTGCGGTTGGCTGGGCTATAAACAACATTTGTCTCTCACTATATATATATATTAGCTAGCATCTGTGATTATTTGTATTGTTGACTGCAATGAGTTTCGGTCAATAATTATGCAAACAGATCTTAATCCATGGTCATGTTGACGGCATTACCTCTTTCACAGAAAATGTTCAGATCAGTACCGGATTTGTCTTTATGTGTACAAAACTAGAGACTTTTTAGGCATCAAAGATTTACGTATAAATCTATTCCTCGTATTGAACACAGTTTTTTTTTTTCAAGGTATCTGTGGAAGGAGGAGAGAGGGGAGGCAATGCTCGATTGATTGTGTGTGTGTGTGTGCTTTATTTTTGTGGTTACAGGTATTTAGTTGGGTACATACATTTGAGTAGACTGGTAGTGGAATATGGTAGGGAGGGTCTGGAAAAGGTGTGGTAAGAATCTGGATTCCCCCCCCCCCCTTTCCCCGAACTTGTGGGAATCCTGTTTATTATTTTGGGAAAGCTGTAAAAAGCACGCACACACATACACACACACACATGCGCGTGAGCACGCGCACAGGCATGCAGTCATATGTGCAGGCGCACAAGTGCACACACATGCACACATGCACACGCACAACACACACACACACCTACCTTTAAACATGTATTCATCCATTTCCGTATAGGTTTTCATACATCATTGCCTATGCATATTTATTTGTCTTTCTTTTTATGTCATGGGTCCTGAAGACGGTTTGTGACTGAAACGTAGGAAGATTTTGTTTCTGTTGGGTTTTTTTTTTTCTTTTCTTTTTTTTCCTTTCTTTTTTTTTTTCTATTTTGAAATCTTCTGAGCATCCTCAAAGATTGTTTGAAATGTTGTTTCCTGAATTGGGCACTGACAATTGACAATGAAACAGAGACAGGTGATTTTATATTTGGAGATTAATCTCGAGAATTAGTCATTTGTGTGTGTGATGAGAGGAAATTTGACAGACCATTTGTATGGGTTTTTTTTTGTTTGTTTTGTTTTTTTGGTGGGCGGTTGTTAAAGATGTACATTGAAAATGAGGGAAAGTGTTCAGGGATCGTTGGATAAGATAAACGCCTACCAGGAAAGAACAAAGGGAGATAAGAACAGCGTGGTGTTGCATTCTGCCCAAAATAAGTGGCTGATAGTTGCCTGCCTTGCAAAACTGATGATACATACATCTTGCCCTTCCAACAACAGTGTTCCTTATTCAACACTTTTAACGTTTTACCAAGTGTGGTGTGATCTGATTAATTATGCCTGCCCTTTGTGAATCCTGATGACCTGACTGCTTTTTTTCCCCAACCCATTTGTCTTTGCTGAGTTTGCTGTCTTGTTTTGAAAAATACTAGCGCAATTACTACTCTTGTATTTTACCTTTGGGTGGGTGGATGGGAGGTTTTGTTTTGCATGGTGGTTCTTCTGTTGTTTTTTATATCTGTTTTATATTCCTTTCAACTGTAAAGTAATATTTCACTGAGGTCATTTTTTGTTCACCTTTGATTTAATCACTGGGAAAAGTTCTTTCTGATATGGATGAAGAAGTATGGCATTTGAAGGTTGAAAAATATTTTGATCAAGATCATGCTTAATTACTTGTTCCGCAGGTACACAGCCAAACCCTTGGTGGAGAGTATATTTGAGGGGGGCATGGCCACTTGTTTTGCCTATGGTCAAACTGGCAGCGGCAAAACTCATGTAAGTACATCATTTAAGGAACGGATATGTTTTGTCAGGGGTTGTTGGTTGTAAATGCTGTACAGTTACTATGATACACACATGCCTTTCAAAAAATTGTAAAAAGCGCATTATTCATAATCTACAGAAGGTGTGACAGTAGCAAACCTCTCATGATGTGCCTTCAAAAGTGACGATGGTGATGATGGGCTATGGGTAACAGGTTTTGATTTTATTTTTACAGAACGTTGGAATTTAGCAAAATGTTCCCTTTGAGTTTGAAAGGAAGAAGAATGTTTTATGTGTGTGTGTGTGTATGTGTTAGGCATGGTGAAGATTATTAGAACAAGTAGTGGATGAATATTTTCAGGCATGAAATCATCCTGTTGAATATTTTTCAAGGTTGGTGTGCAGTGTGGCAGATTTCTTTTCCTCACAGGGAATTGAAAACGGAGGCAGTTTTCTTTGTCAAAGGATCACGTGCATTTTTCACATTTCTTCGTGTGGGATGGGAATAAATTGAGTGAATAAAAAATCAGTAATGAAGGCCAAATGAAACATACGGACATGCATGTATCTGGACTGTCAGGTATTATATCATGTCTGTGGTGGGCAGGCAGGGGATGGGGGTAGGGAGAAGCTACCTTTACTTGTTTACTCCCTCCCCCGAAAAAGTCATTGTAGTAGAAAGGTTCTGTCACAGAAGTTTCAAAATGACAGTTTACATGTTGTGCATATTCTGAGAGTAGAGAACAGTTGTCATTGATATACATAACACATACAAGCAATGCCTTCACCAGAGAGACATGTAGTTTGTTACCAGCTAGCCCCTGCTTTTTTGTTTTCAATGAGGTGTAATTGTTTGTGCAGACCATGGGTGGAGATTTTAGCACTAAAGGGCAGCAAGATTGTGCCAAGGGCATTTACTGTTTAGCAGGTGAGTGTTTCAGTATACTCTGTGTGTGTGTGTGTGTGTGTGGTGTGGGTGTGTGGAATGGATGGGTAAGAAGCGTACAAAGTGTGTGTGCATGCATGGGTCAGTGAAATATTCAGTTCTATTAGAGGTGTGTTTTGGTGATAATTATTTCTGAAAAATTAGAGGGTCATACTTGATGCAAAAAATTTTGTTTCCAAATTTTCAGGGGGTCTCAAAAATATTTAGACAGTCGCACTTTATAACTGCTTGAAAATGTACTGAGAACCATACTCACACTCCCACAAGCATGCTGTGTCTGGCTGACACACATAAATACACAGAGAAAGAGAATGAGACAGAAATTGCTAAGAAAAGAGGTGCTAATAAATTTAATAAAAACAGTCCAGGTTACGCTAAACTCGCACATGCAAACACGCATGCACACACACACACACATTCACACAAGCTCGCTGTGTCTGGCTCACTCACATAGATGCACAGAGTATTAGAAATAGATGGGAAAAGAGGTGCAAAAAACAAAGTTGAATATTAGAAATAGATGGGGAAAAGAGGTGCAAAAAAAAAAAGTTGATATAACGCTCCAGATTGTGCTAAACATGATTTGGATCCATGTTCTAACATCAGTAAAGTGTTGTCAGCAAAAGTGAATAGATGTGAGCATCTACACCTACAGGATTTTATCAGTGAAACTTTATATATGTGGGATGCCTTCTTAGATTATGATCTTAGAATTTCCACCACTTGAGCCATTCCTCTCAGTTTTGAAACGTTAAATTGCTTGACTATATTCCAGTCGCCATGCACTGATTATCAGAAGCCCAGTGACAAACAGATGATAAGTGTTCAGTATTTGTGGAATCTTTGGTGGAACTGTGTAGGTTGGCCACTCTTGCACTATGTGCAACTCATTCATACGACCATAATGGAGCCATTTTGATTGTCTGAACTAGTCATGCTGTGTAGATTGCTTGACTTTTTGATTTAGTGGATTGTCACCCCACAAACCACAGCTGCATTGTCGATTTTGATTTTGGAAAGCCGAATTTCATAGGGTTTGCCATGCGTGGCGGAATTGTATGGTCTAGTGATACTGTCACAGACTGGGTAGTAATTTTGACAACTCATGTTAGTTTTCAGTAGAGAAGAGTTCTCATGCAGAAGCTGTTCTTTGATTCAGAACATACTAAAACATAAGGAAAATTTTGTTTGTATCTACTTTGATAGTGGTGGATCAGACCAAAGGGCTTTTACGTGATGCGCTGCTGGGAGCTGTAATGAGTACAGGAAAAAATCATTGCATCACAGTACATTTTGGTACAGGTACAGTTGAGCTACTGGCATGAATTCCAGTGCATCATATGGGAATTTCATGTGTCAGAGATGCATATTTTATAATTTTGTTTGAAATCGTATAATTGAAATTATATTCAGTCCCGCTTGACATAGATTGCGAATTGTTGTGTGTATGTAAAATTCATTCTGGTTTATGAATACTATTTATGGTGTTCAGTTTTTGTCTGTTGCGTAAATCTTCCTTCGTTTCTCATTTCTTTGTCAGAAAGTAGATGTTTATCCAAAGATGTTTACTTTATCACAGAATAATGGCTCATTTCATTTGGCTATGTCTTCAATAACGATTTGTTGTTTGTTTTTTCAGCCAAAGATGTATTTAGGTTACTCATTCCAAGTACAAAAAAATAGATCTCACGGTGGGAGCCAGTTTCTTTGAGATCTATAGTGGAAAGGTGAGGACTTCATGCGATTTTTGTATGTACATATATATATATATATATATAGACATAATGATAATGATAACAATCATAATAATGACTATTTCTTTAGTGTCCGTCCTAACAACGTAGGCTGCTGTGTGCTTTACAGAATGTAACATATTGACATCTGAAAATGTGCGTTCACACACACACACTCATGTTTGTGCATTTGTGAGGCATATATATATATATATATATATATATATATATATATATATATATATATATATATATACATACATGCAAATGCATGGTCGCACAACATGTACTCGCAAACGCATACTCGCGCACACGCACGCGCATTGATACACAGTATCCCACACACTTAACCACACATAATGCATAACACAGATGAAAAACTCACTTGTACATAAGCAGTGTATCCGAATATATACATTTATATATAATTAAGAACAACAAAGAAAACTCGACCTCTTTAAGAAGCTATATAGATCAATATTGTTACTGTAAATAATTTTGGCTCCTCTGCAAAGCCTTCATCAGTACTTTAACGTCCCTTCTGTAGAAACATAGTTCTCTAGCACTAGGTCAGTGTTCAAAAAGATGTCAACTATGTCTCTCTCTCGCTCTCTCTCTCTCTCTCTCTCTCTCTCTCTCTCTCTCTCTCTGTCTGTCTCTCTCAATCTGTCGCTTGACATGTTTAAGGCACACATCACATCGGAAACATTCCTTCACCCAGTATTCGCCTTTGGACTATTATTTTGTGTGTGTGTGTGTGTGTTAATATATATATATATATATATAACGCTTGTCACTAATTTAATTTAGTTTGTTTCCTTTTTTTTTTTTAATGACTTGTGAGTTGACTTCAAAGTGGTGACAGCCCTGATATGGCCCTATTTGGTCGGCTGGGCTATAAGCAAAATTACCCCCTTGCCCACTAATTTACCTTTGTGTATGTCTGCTTCTGAGTGTGTTAGATCAGTAAAGCAGTATGTTTGTCATTTGACATAGTGGTTTTTGTTCTTGGAACTCGGGTTGGTGTTAAAGAGTAATTAATCAGTTTTCACTCTGTGTGGGTGACTTTTTTGTTTTCAAAATTTTTGACATGTCACCAGTTTAGTTGAGTGGGTGCTCTGCAACAGGGAAAAAAACTCTTGTACTTTCAGTGTAATGTGGGGGAAAAAAATTCATTTATTGTGAGAAGCATATTTGAAGGCAGCCTAGCATGCATGCACACCAAACTTTGAAAAAGCCAAACAAGCAAAGAAAGAAAATGTTTCCATTGTAGACCAGGCTGATGGTCGTGGTGGTGTGTGTGTCCAGGTGTTTGACCTGCTGAACAACAAGATGAGATTGCGGGTGCTGCTGGAGGACACAAGCAGCAGGTGCAGGTGGTAGGGCTGAAGGAGCAGCCAGTCACCTGTGTGGAGGACGTCCTGCACCTCATCGAGCACGGCAACAATGTCAGGTCAGTTTGTTTCTATTACACAACGTCATTGAATGTAACCTCCAGTGGCATTTAAAAGCTTGCTCCCTTTCCACCTTGATGTTGGCATACGCTTTATGTTTCTAATGTAAAAACAACCTCAGCTACAAGAGCTGCTTTTCTGTCTGAGTTGTTTACTTTATCTTCTTAACCTGTAGCAGCTGCGTCTGCTGAGAGAGGTCAGCAGGTTTTCATGACCCTTTTGTTTCTTCACCAGAAGCGGGCAGATGAGATGAACGTGCCCTGCTACTGTTTCTGCCAGTGTTCACAGCTAGAAACGTGAAAAGGTTATACAGCTCCTTTAATACAGTTTTTAACTCTTTCATTCCTACTTTTCTATGAGCCATTACTTCCTCTTGTTCCTAGATTCTTATAATATGAGTATTCCCTTCATTCCTGGATTTAGAGAAGAAAAAAAAAGTGTAAATGAGAACTGCCATGTATGCTGTAGCAAACCGGCCAGAATAGATCGGCGACCACTTTCCCACGCTGTAGGGGCCATCTCGAATCAGTTCCATTCATAAACACTGCAGCGCGAGAGACCCAGTCATGACGTGTACCGACGACGCGACTCGTGTGAAGTTCAAAGCACTTACTGTGACAACCGATTTTCCGGGCTGCTGCAGGATGAAAGGAGGAATTTTTGTGCTGCCCGGTTTTCGGGGCTGCAGGAAGGAGGGTAGGATTTCTGCAAACCAGAAAACCGGGTTGTAGGGATGAAAGAGTTAACCAACAATCTTTACTTTAAGCTTGGGAGATGTCCTAGCAAGTTCCAGACCCTAACTTTGATGCGCTTATTTGAAATTGGTGGACCTCAGTAGCTTTGAATGAAATAAAGAAGCTTATACTGGTCTTTCCTGCTATGTGCAGCTGGAATTCTTGTGCCAAGCTATATGACAACAGGGAAAGGGGTGGCACAGGTGTCTGGCTCAGTGAAGCACTTGTGAAATTATGTTACAAAGTGGATGTGGGTGATTTAATAAGTGAGAATGGAATGGATTTTTTTTCACCCTTTTGTCTCCTGACATAGTATGGTTATAGAATGGAGTAAACTGTTATAAAAAAAAAAAGATTATTTCTTTGTATGGTCAAAGAGTGGAGCAAACTGTAAAAAAGAAAAAGGATTGTTTCTTTTCACCTGTTAGCCATGTTTTGAGGCTGGATTCTTGTCAACACTTCACAGAAAGTGAAGTGTGAAAATTGCTGCCTACCAATGTCACTGTAATAGGTTTTCTTACTAAATAGGAAATGGCACTGACTGTACCCTAGTAATAACCTTTTTGTTTTGGGTTTTTCAGGACATCTGGACAGACTTCAGCCAATCAGCATTCCTCCCGATCCCACGCTGTCTTTCAGCTTATATTACGGTACAGGTGTGTGTTTGAGAGAGGCACACTTTCACAAACTTAGCACTTGTCCACTTTGGGTTTATTTTGTACACCATTTAGCACAGGTAAAGAAAGAAAATGGTAACCATCCACCCTAATTTTAGAAACAGTGCTAACTTTTTGATGACAATATCATAATCATTCACAGAATTGTTTTGATACAGCATTAACTTTGTCCTCATGTCATATCCATCCACGCTTCTTTTTCAATAGAGTGATAACTTACCATATAATCATACACACTGCTGTAATGTACACTACTATTATTGCTGTCCTTATGATTACCATGTCATAACTGGCTACTCTATCTTTTACATACATTGCTAACCTTTTGATGATCGTCGAGTAACCATCCACACCACTTTTCGATACAGTGGTAATCTTTCCATATTTATGGCATAACCATCCATACTACTTTTAAGACTGAGGACTAACCTTTTGATTACAAATACGTGTATTTGGTTTTACCTAACAATTTAGTTACTGTCAATTTTTTTTTTAACTCTTTGCAGTGCCAGAAGAACTTACAAAACTTGGGTATCAGAATTTACGCAGCTGAAAATATGTTTGACTATGATGCTCTTGTATCTAATATGTTTGTCATCACAAATTCAGATTCAGTGAAATGGCCTGTCAGCGTAAGAGGTTATGAATGATCTGTCTAGCCTGCATTTACAGTGAAAGATAGTTAATGGGTGATTTAGTTTACAAAAGATGTAATGGATGATTCAGATTAACAAAGATGTAACAGTTTATTGAAGAAAATATAGTTAATGGGTGATTTAGTTTACTAAAGATGTAATGGATGATTCAGATTAACAAAGATGTAACAGTTTATTGAAGAAAATTATATAACTGTGAAATTATATGCACTTTGGATGTGACAGTAAAGTTATGACAAAGTAAAGCAACCCTGATACTCCAGATGAAGAACCGAAACGTGCAGGCTTGGAAGGTCACTTGCAAAGTCACTATGTCAGGGCTGAAAGGGTTAAGTGGGTCACTTGCACAGTCTCTATGGCAGGGCTGAAAGGGTTAAATGGGTCACTTGCACAGTCACTATGGCAGAGCTGAAAGGGTTAAGTGGGTCACTTGCACAGTCACTATGGCAGGGCTGAAAGGTTAAATGGGTCACTTGCACAGTCACTATGGCAGGGCTGAAAGGGTTAAATGGGTCACTTGCACAGTCACTATGGCAGGGCTGAAAGGGTTAATTGGTAATGAATATAGTGGATTGGTTATTTCAGGGTTGAAATGTTATAAAGGCGAGAACACTCAAAGTTTACAGGCTTCTGTGTGTATGAGTTTGCAAACAATGGCTGCCGACAAATGAAATTGATAATTTTTTTTTTTTTTTTTTTTTTTTTTTTTTTTTTTCTGTCCCAACATCTGCGCCATCTCAGAGGCAGTGCACCCACGCCGCTCATTCCGACACCCCATCCACAGCCACAGCCCAGCTGGCCCCACCGCAGCCCCGGTACCGGCAATCCACAGAGAGCAGTCAATGTCAAGTCGTCAAGAGGCAAACCACCGGAGACACTGCACTGCTGCCGAGTCACTTCAGTGGTGTTCAGTGGTGCCTGTTCTGATCTAACATACGCAGGACACCACCTACTAAGCCCCCTACTGACGACAATAATTGCTTAGTCGCGGAGCCGGCGTGAGTGAGCTCTCCCTCCGGAGGGCGCCACCACGTCCGTCCAACAACAGTCCCCCATGGACTCGCCGATACCGGTGACCCGGACGGAACCCAAACCAAGGCCACAGACATGGAGAGGACATCAAAATTGAGGACACCATGAGAGCAGGGCATGAAGGGCCACAGAATTTGAGACTTTTTTTTTTTTTAATGCTGATCGATGAGAATGAGGATGATAAGATGATGCTACAGATTTCCATTTCGGTCTGAGACTGCATGACAGGGCTGTACTCTACGCTTCCTTTCATAATATATCCCAGCATCAACCAGGCCCGAGAGATACAGACACCTTCAGTGTTGGTTAGGAAATTTGAGCAACACTCTCAGAAACGCATCCATTAAGTGGATGAAACTCGACTGTGTGGTCCCAGTCTTCCCAACTGAGCCCGCAGCAAACTCAACTCTGGGTAGGAGCCGGTCGGGGCAGAAAAACCCACATGACTTATGATGGGATTCGAACCCACGATCTCCCAGCCGGGAGTCCTGCGACGCTAACCACTTTGCCACGGCGGCTGGTTGAAATTGATAAATGTTGACTTAGTGTGTATGCAAGTCTTGATAGCATGTGGTAGCCGTATATGATTTTTTTTTTTTTTTGATTTGTGGTAGCAATTTGTAAACATTATGGTTTATTGCTTGTTAAATTAGGAATAGTTACATCGTTCTTGTTGACTCCATATGTTTTATTCATAGATTGTGGATTACTGAGACCGGAATGGCCCTAAGAAAAGAAGGGGACAGAATCTTTAGATAATCATCACATAATGATTTTTTGTTTGCTTTTTTGGTCTAGAGAGAAGAGGCAGAACATTAACTTTTAATATTACAGTGTATGTGTCCCCTACCACTATCCATAATTCCTTTCTTCCCCTCATGAAAATTTAAAGAGATTGACTTTGACAGCAAGGCTAACACAGGTATTACTGTTCTTTTACAGAACAAAATCACGACTTCACGGGAAATTTCACTGATTGATTTAGCTGGTAAGTTGAGTTTCTTTTGAGGCAAATACTGTAACTAGAGGGAGAAAAAATGCTTTGCAATAGACTGAGTTGTATGGGTGTCAAAGTATGCGTACAGCATGAATTGGGTCCTGAAGCCCTTGTAAATGCGTAGACAACTGAAAATGTTTTTTCATTTGACTTTTCTACCCTTTGCTGGCTGCTTTAAGATGCTGTTGGATTCTGTTTTTGATGTGGTGAGAACACCACAGAAGTATACACTGTGTGTACCTCCATTTGATGCCAAGCGCGCACAGACACAATCAGCTGTGTCTATCTGATGAGTCCAGTGAGTGGATGAAAGCCCTCAGAGCAGGCAGTATGAATGGTTCCATCTTCAGGATGGATTACAGTGGTTCCCAAATGCTGCTAGTGAGGGGGGGAGGGGGTAATATTTATATATCCCTGATTTTTCATTCTCATTTTCTTTCCTGCCCCATGTCTTAACACACAAACACACACACACACACACTGTTCTTTTTTGTTTGTTTTGTTTTGCTCTGTTCTGATTTTGTTTTTTCCGATCTTTGCAAAGTCATCAATGTAATGATGGAGGAATTCTTAACCTGCACTTGTTTTCCCCACTGCTGCATTGTCCAAAATAATGGCTTTTATTCAGTTAGGGAAAATGTTGGGGAAAAGGATTTATATTAATCAGACATAAAGCAAGTGAAACTCGGTAAGTTATGTACAGGGTAACCTGTCCACCTGACTATTCTCCATCTGGTCATGTTAGAGATTGTATCCTCTCTGTTGTTTAAAGTGGAGGGAAGAGTCGTACAAAAGTTGCATGCCCTATCATTAAAGTTGGTTTTTAATGGTGACAGTATGTTTGCAGGCAATGAAAGAGGCGTCGACACGTCTAGTGCAGACCGACAGACACGCATGGAAGGGGCAGAGATCAACAAAAGTCTGCTTGCGCTGAAGGTTAGCGTTGGTGAAGTCTCTCTTGTGGTGAATCCATTGATTGTATCATTTAAATTGTTGGTAATATGTATTGGAACTGTCATCGGGTCCTTTTTTTCTTTCATTTTGGTAACGTCGGCATTTATTTTCTATGACCTATTTTCCCAGCATTTATGAATCTGATTTTTTTTCCCCCCAGTTTTAAAGTTGTATATGTAAATAATACATTGAATTTCAGTCTTTCAACACTGAATATACTCGTTTATGGTAGATAGCAATCAAGGAATTTTCTAGCTGAAATTCGATTTTAGGCATACTTACCTGTCTAAACAATGCCTTATTCTTTTTGGTGTAGCTTGAGACACCTACCGGTTCGAACAATGCCTTATTCTACTTGGTATGACTTTAGATACTTGCCCATGTAAAGAAGTACCTTATTCTACTTGGCATGACTTAAGCTTGCCAATCAGAATCCCCCCAAAATTTTGAGGGGAAGGTGAAAAAAGCTAATCTGACCTTCCTGACCCTTATACTACAGAGTGATCTCCCTTCCAAGCAAACAGTTGCTGATTTTGACAGTTCGTTTCAGTCTTCTGCGTGTTTGATCAGAAAAGGTAGCTCCTCCACCATGTTAAAGTGAAATGGATGTACTAATCAATGGGCTTGGGCTGAGGATTGCTAATATTTTAACTTGTACAGGAATTAGCTAAGAACTGCTAACATTTTGACCTGTACAAGATTCAGCTTAGGATTGCTAAGATTTTGACTTGCAAATAGTCCCAGAGGTTTCACTTTAACTTTCAGCGCAAGGAAACATTTTATAAAGATGAAATGGAGAGACTGATTTGGGCCACTTTCAAGATGAATTTTTGTTCATGTCAGGTGCATCTGATTGTTCCATGTTTGTGATGTTGTCAGGAATGTATACGAGCGCTGGGTCGCAATGGAGCTCACCTGCCTTTTCCGCGCCAGTAAGCTGACCCAGGTGCTGAGAGACTCCTTCATTGGGGGCAAGTCACGCACCTGTATGGTGAGTTCTTTTGACCATGGAAGAACATAGTTTAGTGAATCTGGTTCTGGAAGTTGTAATCTTTTGGCAGTCTGACCTGACGATCCTTACATGACTTTCCTTCTTCTGGTGCCAGTTCGACTGCGCTGGAAGGCTGTGTGTGGTGGGCTGGGTTATAGAGATTATAACTTCAGACATAAACCATGCTTGGCACTCTGACTTTTTTTTTTTTAGCAATTTATTCAGATATGCTATGTGTATGTAAAGGGTTTTTTTTTTTTTTGTTTTTTTTTTTAAATTTCAAAGTTTTCAGCTATTCATTTTTCTTCTTCTTTTTTTTTTTATTTCTTTGCCTTCAGTAGATAATTTTGATACCTGGTTTTGGGTATTATTTTTTGTTTCTCTTTGTTGTGTTATCTGTTTTTCCATTCTTACCCATTTGTGTATGTTTACTATAAAACAAACAACAAAACTAGATTTTGTATCTGCTTGGATATCCTGATCTTTATTTTTAATTATTAAGTTCTGACCGTATGCATCTCATTTTCTGTAAAAATGCCCTTGAACTTTTAGATTGTGAACTTAGATCATTTCACGAAATTATCTCTGTGATTCTGGTCTTTGTCCATAATTATGTTATCTTGTAGCTGATGATCCAAGATTGTTAACTTAAACATAACTCAGAATCTCAAGATAGCAGAGAAAAAAAGAGAGTACAACATGCTGTTTTCATAGAAACGAAAGGAAGCAAATATTTCCCTGAATCCATGGAAATCAAGCTGTGGGTTGACATACTTTCTTGTAATGAAAATCTGTTTCTTTGGCCTTTTAAGCTTCACACTCTCTGGCTGCTGTGACACAGTGGTTAGTATTGTGGATTCCTGACTTGGAGGACATGGGTTCTGTTCCCACAGCTGTCCAGAGCAAGCTACTTAGTTTTGAGAGTCAGGGGAGATTACAGCTGCAGAGGCCAAGCCGTGAATGCAGGTCAAGGAAAGGGGGTGTTTTCTGCAGGCCGCTCCCCACCAGCCAGCTAACCGTGCTGTACTCGGCGAACTGAATGTCATCTGTGTAAAGCCGGTCTGGCAACAATGTGTTCGGCATTGCTGATTGGCCATTACAAGTGGGGCTGTTAGTTTGATAATTAGTGGTTGTCATGAAAAATGTAATATATCTGTGCTTTGAGATGACTGAATAGGCAAATCTCGACAATTCTTTTAATACCAAACTCGACTAGGTTTATTTTCCTGTAGATAATGTAGATACGGCATGAAAGCTTGTACACAAGTGGTCAGGCAATATTCAAACAATGACAACACACACAACATTGTGCAAAAATGATGTCATCACTTTCTGGGAAGTTATTTTTCGTAGTTAACTAGTACACAAGTTTGATACATGCCTCTGCTTGGACTAACACAACAAAATGTTTGATCAGAAAAGTGTAAGCCTTGTTTGTTCGGCCCTTTCACTAAGAGTCTCACACAGGATGGAAAAATAAAGCTGTGTTCCCATCAGAGCCATGTATGTTGTTGGTTTTTCTGCCCTGACTAGCTCCTGCCCAGAATTGAGTCTGCTATGGGCTTACTTTGAAAAACCAGAACCACACAGCTAAGTTTCATCCATTTATGGCATCTCTGAGAGAATTGTTCAGATTTCCTGACCATCACTGCTGGCGTATGTATCTAGGACCCTGGGATATCCTGTAATAAAACAGAGCTTGGATGACAGTTCAGTCATGCGATCTTGGACCAGAATGAACTGTATAGTATCACCTTTATCATTCTTGTCTTATAGATCAACATGAAAACCAGTCTGAAATTTTGTGGCCCTTCATGCCATGCTTTCATGGTGAGATCAGTTTTGATTTGTTTTCTCTGTCTATGCCCTCAGTCAGTTCATGTTTAGGCTGTCACAGTCAGCAAGGTCATGGGAACAGTTGTTGGACAAAGAGGGTGGTGTCCATCAGAGTGGGGTTTTCACTCACATTAGATCCATGACTGGGTGATAATTGTTGTCAATGGGGCACTTAGCTGTGATGTCCTGCATATGTTGGATCAGAACAAGCACTGCTGAACACCACTGAACTGACTCGGCAGCAACACCGTGTCTCCTTTGGTGGGTTGCCTTATGATGACTTGAGACATTGACTGCACCCTGTAGATTATAGGTGCCATGGGCAGTAGTTGCACAAGCCAGGGTGTGTCAGTGGACATGGAGCAGGAATAAGCGGCGCTGGGTTAATAATACCACTGAAATGACACAGGTGAAGAGACAAGCCCATGCCTCCCCAAAAAAAGAGTGGCTGACGTTCAGTTTGTTCATTCAATATGGCTGTGATATTGAAGTTCACAGTACTTTGGAAGAAGTAAATAGGTGATTTTTTTTTTTTTTTTTTTCAAAGACTGCTGAAATAGATTCCACTGCCAATTCAGAATGGTCCCAAACGCATTAGGCCCAGCGGTCTAGCTCAGTTGAGCAATATTGATCAGTTTCAGTAGGTACCGGCAGCCCTTCTTTCAGCGTACGGGAAAGTTCAGCCAAGTGAAAAATATGCTCGTTTTCAATTGGCAGTATCTATGAATAACGCGTTTAGTTTAGAATCAGATGAAAATTGTGAAGAATAAAGAATACTGTTTCCTTTTTTTGAACTCTGTGTTGTTTATTTGTGTTTGCAATAGACGGTACGATGACTGTTTTATTCCAAATACACCCATCCGTTCACACGAAAACGAAGCGCATCACACATCCCGAAGCGTCGCCGGCGCCATTTGGCCCAGCGTTCGAACTACACTGTGTCGAAAATCAACACATACAATGTGTTCATTCCATTCACTGGCGTTTAAAAATAGGTCAGAATACAAGAGCATGATTCAAACTTTATTTCAGTCTATTTTTCTTTTTGGTACGATGCGTTTAAATTGATCAGAATCGAAGTTTTTATGAGGCTTGTTACAAGTGTTGTCTTTCCAGCGTCGTTGCTAAAAAACTTGCGAAAAAAAAAACATACACATTAACGATGCGCTAGAAAGGCCGTTCTCTCCCGCATTCATTGGTGTATCAAGCTAAGCGATGGTTGAATGCTCGCAAAGCGCAAGCCAATCAAAGCGAAGGTACCAAATGCAAACATTTGCTCCTTGTCAAGATTTCAAAAATGGCGGAACGAAGCCGAGATCCGACAATGACCGAGTCGAATGCGCTAATCGTTGTTGAATTGCAAGACGCACTTGGTAAGATAACGCATGTATTAACAAACGAGAACATTAATGAAACGATTCAATTATTTTAATTCGCTTAATACTGTGCCAATGCTTAGTTATTTTGTTCGTAATTCAGCGGTGTTCGTCAAGATTAAACAGGTCGGAAAAGTCCCACGCGTTGCGCCGTTCGAAGCGATCGTATTTTTTTAAAAGACAAACTAATGAAAATAGATATCAGTAATGGGCTTCACTTATGTCGATTCATGTATTTGTGAAATGGTTACTGATTCCATTACACGATTATAGAGAAAATCGTAGTTAAAAAAACACCTGTTTGAGACAGATATTCGAACCGGAAGCCACAACCGCGCGTACAAGACGGTCCGAGGCTTTGAATTCTGAAAGCACTGTCTTCTGATAATGACCATCAATCGAAACACCGATCATTACTGTCATACTCGATGTGGAAAGCGTGTTTGGTGGTATAAAAGAGAGAGAGAGAGAGAGAACAGAACACAGAGTGAAGTTGAACAGTAAGGAGGGGGGGGGGGGGGGGGGGGGGGGGGGGGGGGGGTCACTGTCGAGTCAGCCTGACTAAACAAAGTTTAGCTTAGCAATCAAATTTTTTTCCCTAGTGTATTTGAAATTTCTGTAATTGAACTGTATGGATTTGCTTTCTCCCCCCTCCCCACCCCTCCCCTCCTTACTGGCAAACACAGCAAGGTTTTGAACACTTAGTGATTACTTTCAAGTAAAACTGCTAGATATAACTACAGTAGCATTGCATTGCCAAGACATTACTTGTTGTGACAGTAACATTTATGATATTTTTTGGTGATTGTATGTATGATATTTTTTTGGTGATTGTATGTTATGCTCCACAGTTATGTATATTGCTGTAACAGCAAAAACATACTGAATAAACAGAGTAGTTGTTAAAAAGGTAGAGTCCAAAATAAAGTTAAATCTTTCTTTAATTCTACCTTTTTGTTAAAAAAAAAAAGCATTATAATGCATATTTATGTTCTTTTACATTCACAATGATTAAATCAACAAGTTCATTCAAAATCATAATGATGAAATACTTAACATGTTATTGGCAATGCTTAAATCACACCCTGTCGACAAAATAATGTGTTGCAGAGGTTGTACCTTTTGTTTACAAAGAACATGCAATACATTTTTGCTTACAAAGAACAACAGATACTAAAATTAAATTATAAGGAATGGACAGAGAGCAGTAACCACACACACACACACACACACACACACACACACACACACACACACACATCATGATGAAGAAACAGACAGGGAAATTTACATAAAAGCATGCACTCATAGTTAAGATAAGTGGGTCCTATGCCATTTTTTTTTTTGTTTTTTTTTTAGTAATTTCACACACACACACACACACACACACACACACACACACACACACACACACCACATATTGCACAATGATGAAGAAACAGGGAAATTTACATGAAAGCATGCACTCATAGTTCAATTAATGGTCCAGTTCCATGCTTTAATGTATTTTTTTTTTGTTTGTTTTTCAGTAATTACACACACACACACACACACACACACACACACACACACACACACACACACACACACACACACACACACACACACACGCACACACACACACACACCACATGATATCGCACAATGATGAAACAGACAGGGAAATATACATAAAAGCATGCAGTCACAGTTCAGTTAAGTGATCCTGTGCCATGCTTTAATGTTTTTTCTTTCCTTTCCTTTTTTTTTTTCTTTAACTGAGAAAATGCATCCACATTTTTTTATATAATTTGTTTAACCTTTGCCAGAGCTTGTGGGTGAAAAATTACCCAGACTGTCATTTAAATCTTCAAAACTAACTCAGTTTTCATAATATGTAACTAAGTTTTATGACTTTGTTCATTATGTATTTGTGCTTGCCCCATTAAATTGTGTGGTGTTTTGGTGGTAAATAAAGAGTAAGTAATAAAAGCTTATAATCCTCGTCAGATACTGTGGGTGGCATGTCACCCATACCAATCAAAGAAGCATTCTCACATGCCAGAGCTTGTGGGTGGCTGGTCCCCCATAACCTTCATAAGCCACAGCCTTTACCTAACATGCCAGGGTTCGTGGGTGGCTGGTCACCCAAAACCTTTATATAGGCCACAGTCTTTACCACACATGCCAGTGTTCACTATTGGCTGTGTTGTAAGTTGGAGAACCACCAGACCAGGATAAAGTGGATGAGGTGTGAGAGCTGTGTCTCCACTTCACTTTTTCTGAGGCAGAGCAGTTGGGCTTGGGACTGATGAAGTGATGGTGACCGAGGAAGAGATGGAGACATAAGAAGTTATCACCCATTTTGAGGATGCAATCATGCTGCATTAATGATGAAATCATGAACATGCCACTGACTGCCTTCTGGAAGACTTGTCTTTACCAAAATTGGCCAGAACGTAGTTTTTTTCTATGATGATGATTTGGCAGTGTGTCACAGATCCACTCTCCTGAGAAAGTAGACAATTTTCTGAAGAAATTTTGCTCTTGCAAACAAAACGCTTGTGTGGCCAATCAAGACAGACACAGATTTAGTGCAAAGCATATTTTTTTTTTGCCAGTGACTTCAACATAGTCTCCAAAAACCACTGGCCATGCCTGGTCTGTTCCAATTAACAATGAACTGTGCCTGAAGTATGCTGCATACAAAAAGAACAATGTATGTAGTCAACCCTATCTGCCCGTCTGCAAGAGTGTACTTCCCACCCTTATCGTAAAGTGACCTTTTGTTTGGTGGATGCCAGCACTTGTCAGAAACAGCAAAAATAACATTATTTTATAAATAACAAATACAGACAACATCATACCAAATTTTTGTTGAAATCTGTCAGTAAGTTTTTGAAAAACTGTCGGTTTTAATTTGGACATCATCATCATTCCGCCCCTGCTGGCCACTATTCTAGTACAGGAAATAAAATGTTAGGTACAAAATAACAAAAATCTACACTTTGATTCACAGGAAATACTGTATAGAAACTGTATGCAAAATTGGAAACAGTTCATGAAGTAGTTTAGAAGTTATAGCAATTTTAAGTGTGGCAGGCGATTCTACCCCCCCATTTTTCCGCCGTCCAAATTGCAATATATCCTGTTTTTTAGCACAGAAGTTTTTCACAAATGTTTTATAGCAGATACCTCAGAAAAAAATGACTTTGCTTAGTACAACTTAGAGAGTTTGTCCAAACCACTGGAAACTCTGAAATGGCTATTCTTACTGTGCTGCAGTGCTTCAAAGTAGCCACATCATGCAAATTCGAAAGTCGCTGAATTGCAATTTGTTACAAGTTTTTAACACTTTATCACACAAAAGCCATGCAAACTGAACCCCCTGAACTTACTTGATCAAAGAGTGTAAGTTGTATAGATTGAGAACACCAATTTATAACCAGATGTATCAATCATGTATGATACTATTGGCTTTCAAACTTGGAAGATATCTCATTTTGTCAGGTGCATAAAAACGTCGCAACTTTAAACTGCAATATCTTCGAAAACGACTGAAGATAGAGACTTCATTCATTCTTGTGTGTTTTGTATGTTTTTCCATTTACTTTGCAATGATACAGATCTTAAGTATGAAAAACAATATGCTAATTTTGGCTGCCGGTACCTAGTTTCAGGATGTGTTCTCTCCCTTGAAAGAGAGATGGTTTAAGCTTCAAGTCAGAAAGCTGTCTGTTAATCATTGCAACAAAATGATCTGTTCAAACAAAAATGTTGATTGCAGAGTCAATTACAAAAGAAACCAGAGATTGCCGAAAGTGTACAATCTGATTATACTTTTCCCTTCTTTGTGGATTCCTGTGTGGGATACTCTTCCAAGCATTATCATTGCTTTAGATTGTTTGTTTTGTTTTGCTGCTGTTGTAATTCTCCCTGTGAAAGTACACTGAAAGCTACAATGCCCAGAACATAATCTTGGCTTACATATTGAAAACTTTTTTTCCATATGTTATCCTTCATGAGAAAAAAAAACTGGTTTTCCTTATTGTTGAAATGTTATCATTGTGGACGATTTTTTTATTTTGTCTTTATTTTATCTTGATTGCCCATAGACAACCTTAATGGTAGGCTTGGATGATTAAAGCTTTTTGTCTGTTTGAAAGGCTTCGGTTCTCTTGTTTCTTCTTCAAAACCATAATACTGATGAAGCTGAATGTTTCAGATTGCCATGGTATCGCCAGGCATGAATTGCTGTGAACATACCCTCAACACACTGCGATATGCTGATCGGTGAGTGTTAAACATTTTTATCACTTATGTGATCTGCTGAGTCGATGTGCACACAACGCTTTCCATCGGTTCTAATTGGTGATGAAACGTGCTTAAAAATGTGTTACATTTATCAGCAGGAATTTTCTGTCTTGACATATTCAACTGTACTGGCTATTCTGTAAAAATATTACGTTTGTCAGGTTCACTTCTAATGATGTGTTTTGTAAACAATCGTTTGCATTTCAGTATGATGAACTGATGACATATTGGGGTAGATTTGTTGCAAACAGACCATAGTGTTAAATACTGACAATATCAATCATTGGCAAGCACTGTGCGTGCTGTGTCCTGGTTGCACTCTCTGTTCAGCATGCTGTCTTGCTCCTTGTGCAGAGTGAAGGAGCTAGGGCCAGGAGGTCCTGTGGAAGGCAAGGCCCCTGAAGTGTCTTCATCCAGTGACGTGCCCCTTGGAGCCTTGTCTCCGCAGAACTCCGACCTGGCCTTGCTCAAAACATCCAACGTGAGTTGTTCAGCCAGTCTACAGCCTGCAACACTGCAGACTGCTGAAGAGTGGCGAGGAGAGGATGGAAAACACTATATCCAGTGCTTACAGTGTGTAGTGTGACCATGCCATGAAGATTTAGGATATCAAGTACAGTATGCAAAGGTGTTATAATGGTGTTGGTGATGATGGTAGTGGGTTTGTTTTTTTCTCCCCAATGTTGTTAGCTGCCTGGTATTTAGTTGCCATGTGCTGAGAGATGATGCTTCACATTTCATCTGTTGAACTCAGATATAATTTATGTACCTTGAAATAAGATAGTTTTGGTTTTTTTTTGTTTTGTTTTTCAAAATTGCTTCTGCACTGTTTTGAAGGAATTGATAGGGTTTTGTTTTGTATTTACTGCTTTTGAACAGTTTTTAATGAATCAGTGTGAACCAAGTAGAGCCTGGTATATAGGTATATTATGATTGGTCTTTTTTCCTACTTTAACTCCAGAATAGATGTTACCTCCATTGAGTTCATGCTTTCACCTGTGTTTGTTGGTGGTTTTTGTTCGTCATTGCCTGTGTTTTGATAACATGTTTCACAGAATAATGCAAATGCAACATATAAGCGCCTGCACACACACACACACACACACACACACACACACACACTCTCTCTCTCTCTCTCTCACACACACAACACAGACACACACACACACACACACACACACACACACACACACACACACACACGCGCGATATGCAGGATACACAGGAGGGCCAAGGGATGTTGTGTTTGCTGTTTTCAGCAAGAGGAGGTGAGTGAGGAGCTGCTGACATTCCACCAGATGATGAACAAGATGCAAGAGATGGAGGAGGAGGTGCAGGAGGACCACAAGGACATTGTAGAGGTGGGGGCAGCTTTTTTTTTTTTTCTTTTCTTTTTTCGTCGGAGTGTTCTCCTTCTTCTTTTTCTTCTTCTTCTTCTCCTTCTTCTTCTTCTTCTTCATCTTCTTTGTCTTCTTTTTCTTCTTCTTCTGCTACTTCTTCTTCATCTTTTACTTCTTTCTTTTTCTTCTTCTTCTTCCCTTTTTTTTTTCTTCTACTACTACTACTACTTCTACTTCTTCTCCTCCTTCTTCTACATCCTCTTCTTCTTCTACTTCTTCTTTTTTTTTCCTGTTCTTCGTCTTCTTTCTTTTTTTTTTCTTTTCAAGCATACTATAGTGTAGAATTTTGATTGGTTCTGTAGTACTAGACATGTTTGAAATCTGATGTCAAGAGGTGAATTATGTAATGAACTTCCATATGCATGGATGTGCACCCACCACATCTCAACATAACTGCATTTTATATGAACATGGACACATCATGCCACAACATGCGTCAAAAGTATACACATGAACACATGCATGGTGTTTGAAATTATTGACACAATTTGATTTGCCCATATATATGTGTGTAGAAGAAAGCGTGTACACACACACACACACACACACACACACACAGAGTTGTTCAATGCTGTCAAGGTAACAGCAAAGTTGCACATCATGTGTTGTCCTGTTTTTCAGTGCTAAAACACTGTTGGATAGATGACACTGGAACATTTTGGCACAACCTTTGATCTGTCTTACATGGTGAAATGTGCTCCTTTTCCAGCAAACCCAGAAGTGGCTTCTGGAAGACAAGAAACTTCTGAAATTGCTGAATCTGTGGATTATGATGTTGAGGGTGAGTTGCGGAAAGAGGGGAGAGAGAATGTCTGTTTTTTTGTGTTATCATGACACTCCTGCCGGCTCTCCAGTTCAAGCACGTCTCAGGCTCCTTCTCTGGCAGTCCCAGAACGTTGAGGCAACGAGTTGCTTGATCAACTTGCCAAGAGAGCCACAAAGAAAGACTTGTGCAGATTGTTTACCCCTCACTCTGATCTGAAACCCAAAGCCCAGGCTGAAGTCAAAGACCTCTGACAAGAGGAATTGCAGACGGATTACAAACTGTTCCAAATCAGTCCAAACCTGAAAGTGTTTTTACCATGTTCCGAAGGCAGTCAGCCATAAAGAAGACACAGTCTTGTGCCTTTTGCGTACAGGCCACTCCTTTTTCACCCATTCTTATCTTTTAAAAGGTGAAGAAGCTCTGTGGTGCATTTCAGGTCATGTTCCACTCACAGTGAAACATTATTTTAGAGTGTTGGGACTTGCATGATGTGAGACAAAAACATTTCACAGCGGATTCCATGAAAACCTTGTTCAGAGATGTCCCACCAGATGTGATGTTTGAATTTCTGAAAGAGGTGAATATTTTTCATCTGATCTAAGATTTTATGGAAATAAGATTTTTAACGAATTTTCCAGTGTGCGTTTTAGAGGGTATGTTTTAAACGGTTGTGTGAATGTGTGGTTAACTTCAGTGCAGTGACTGCCCTGACATGCCCATTTTTAGTCAGCTGGGCTATAATCAACATTACCTTACCTTACCCTAATCCCAGAGCCAAGTGGCAGCTTTCAATATAGAGCCACTCTGAAGCCAGTAGTTTAAGAAGGAACGTTGCACTGCTGCTCAGTCAGGTATGTCTCTGTCTCGCTCCCTGTTCTGTTCCAACATCTTCAGGATGCAAACCTACAAAGACCCCATGTGATGAAATCACTTAGTCATGGAAGTAAGCTGAATGAATGTGCCCCCCCAGATACACTGTTGGAGATGCATCCATTCACCGGATGGAACATAGCTATGTAATTGTTCCACTCATTTAGTTTAAAACCATGAAAGTTCTAATGAGGATTGAACTTGTGACTTGCAGCTGAGTCCATGGTACTAAACAGTACACCTTGTAGCTGGATGATCGATCACATTATGTCAGTGTGTTTTCCTTGGTACCATGGATGAATGGTCTGTTTGTTTTTGTTTGTTTGTTTTTTTTTTTATCTTCTGAGGCACTTCAATGGCATTGCATTCATGCCAATCATTCCAGCTCAGTGTAGCACTGGTTCTTTCCAGGCAGCATGTAATAATTCATTATTTCTAACAAGAAAACATAATACATTAACAGCATCTACGTAAATATTTTACCTTATCAAACAACGCTAGTTTATAATCTTACAATATCTGTAGTGTGTGCATATGTGTACTTTTTTTTTCCTTCTTTAATGTCCTTTTTGTAATCTATGTTAAGTGTGATTGCTGTATGCTACCCTTTCCCTTCACCCTCAACCTTACCACTTGCCTGATTCCTTCCACCTGTCTTACTCCTTGTATGCCATGTTCACGTTTTTCTGTTGTGTTCGCTTGTCAGTGGTGCATTGAACTGTGCATGGTCTTGCATTGTTTGTTCCTCTTTTGCCTTGATTTTATATTTGATTTGTCTTTCCTTTTGCCCCAGGGCTGGGTGTCAAGCAGTCAGTGTCCAGCTGTCATATGAAGCAACCCCACCCAGGGAGACACTGCACTGCTTCCAGGTCACTGAGGTGGCATTCAGTGGTGGCTGTTCTGATCCAGCATACTCAGGACACCACCTACTGTGCCTCCTACTGACAACATTAATTGCATGGTCACAGAGCCAGTGTGAGTGAGCTGTCCCTCTGGAGGGGGCCAACAAGTCTGTCCAGTGACAGTCGCCATGAAATTGCCGATAACCCTACAGAACCTCACCAAGGGCATAGACATGGAGAGGAAAGTGAAACTAGGGTTACCCTGAGAGCAGGGCATGAAGGCCACAGAATTTGAGCCTTTTTTTGTTTGCTTTTAATTATTATTGATGAGGATGATGAAGATGATGCTATGGATGTCCATTCTGGTCTAAGACTGCATGACATGCTGTGCTCTACACTTGCTTATGGCATCAGCCGGGCATGAGAGATGCAGTCATCTGCTGTGTTAGTAAGTCACAAGAAAATTCAAGTAACACACCTGCATTGTTGGTAGCAGACACCAGCAGCGTTGATAAGGTGTAGGCAAATTTGAGCATCACTCTCAGACACCTTCATTAAGTGAATGAATCTCAATCATTTCGTCTCAGTCTTCCCAACTGAGCCATTAGTAAACTCAGCTCTGAGAAGGATTTCGTTTCAATTTGAACTTGCTAGTGTTTGTGAATGAGTAAAAGAACCAGAAAGCATTTTATTGTGCTAGGCAGTCTGATATTTTGAAACATATTGAGTGGTTATATATGCTTCAGATTGTGAGAGCGATTTGTGCTTATGACAATGCTCTTGTATGAAGTATAGCAAAGTAGAGAGGTTGTACTATGCTTATAATAGCTGTCATGAAATATTTTCTTTTTTGAGCTTATCACAAATAGAATTACCTGTCTTCGCTTGTGTTCTTTCAGCAGTAATGTTTTTGTTTCAGCCTATGCAAAGCGTCTGGATACTTTACTGGCCCAGAAGATCCAAGCTTTAACATCGTTGAGAGGTGAGAAGTACAAAGTCCACCGGTATATGGCTCAGAACAAGCTTTGTGTGTAATCTTACAGAACTGTCTCAGACTGGACCACCGCATATTGTTAGCCTGTCGTTTGTTCCTGGACACGAGAACTGGAAGTTCAGTTTTTTTTTAAGCCTGTTCATATTCTTGCAAGGTATCAAGGAATGAATGACTACATTTATATGTTTGTTTTTTTTTTTCCAGTTTTTTTTCTTTTACTGAACAAAGGTATTCTATCTGTATTTTATTCATTTTCTTGTAGATGCATTAAAAATCTATGCTGTTTTCAAGCTGAAACCAGAGGATGTTTTTTATTCTATTTTGTGTTTGTGGGTGATGGGTAGAGAGTGGGAAATGTATTCTGTTTTTTTCTTGCTTAAACCAAACTGAGGATGGAAGTATGTATGTTTTGCACATTGCTTTTGTGTGTTGAAATCGGAACTAATACCAGAGGAATTCTTAAAAAAAAAAAAAAAAAAAAAAAAAATTGTCCTTCATGCTGGTCGTTTTTTTTTTTTTTTTTTTTTTTTTTCCCTGTCAGAAAAAGTGCAAGTGTTCCGAACGGAGATGCAAGAGGAGGAGAGACTCTCAGCAGAAACATCAAGCCACAACAACCCAAACGTCCGTCCAACCGCAAGTAAAAGGGAGATCATTGACAACTATGTGTGTTGTGTGTGCTCCAGTAATCACTGAACAGCTGTGTGCCAAGATAGTGAACCAACATCAAGCTGAAGCAGTGGAAGTTAAGATGGCCACCATTCTACTGTCACCATTCTACTTGGCTGTACAAATGGACAAATCATGAGTTGACAACTCTGTGATGGGATTGATTGCTCACTTGACCTTTTTTTATTCCATAAACGACTGCTGCAGACAAATATACCAGTGTAAATTGCATTTTAAGTAAATCTCCAGAGGAAAAATGTCTTGCATGAACATGATGCACGTTTTCGTGCAGTACACATCTTGTCAGAGTAGAGTTCAGACAGACATTATCAGTACATGATAACAATATTTGACTGAATTTTTTTTTTTTTTTAAGTGATAATAAGAAAAAACTTGGATATCTGAAAGAGTGAAACCAATTTAACTTAAAGAAAAGCGAAAATGAATGACAACTGTTTGTGATTGTGTCGAATATAACTCGTATTTTACAATAAATATGCTGGTTTCTCTTGTTTTTATGTATGTATGTGTCTGTGCGCCTTTTCTTTTTTTTGTGTGTGTGTTTTTCATGATGAAAACATTGGCTGTATTCACGTTTTGTCACACTGCAAGGGTTTAAAACAAGTTGCAGTGAACTGTAGTGGTGGTTCCTGCTGACATTGTCAGCTGTCTGCACAGCTGAAGGCAGTGCAGCAGAGCGTCGTCATTGGAATTTGATGAATTTTGTAAGAAAGGGAGCTTTTTTTTTTCGAGAGATAGACCTGGGGCTGTTCAGCTGGCTCTGCTGCATACAAGTTTTTCTGCATGTGAGAAGCTGAAACGCCACAGCAGCTGTCTGTGGACTTGTGCTTCAAATGCTTGATTGTGTGTGCGGGCTTTATGACCTTCACCGTACTACTCCAATGTGTTCACTGATTACATCTGGTTTGCATTTTGTCTGTGCATGGATCAGATGACCAGAAAACTGTTTGTCAATTTTCTTTTTTTGTTGTTGGGCATTTTTCTCAACATAAACTACAGTGAAGGTAGTGATAGAGGCAGCTCTTCATGCAACAAATAAGATAGTGAGCACGAAACAAAAGCAAAGAAGTAACAAATGAAGAAGTCACCTTCTGAAAAACATGTGTTGGAATCAGGTCGTCATGTAATGAATAGATGACGTGCACAAAACAAAAGCAAATAACTAACAAATGAAGAAGTCACCTTCTCTGAAAAAATATGCGTTGGAAATCGGTCATGTTTTTGTTTGGTTGGTTGGTGTGTTGTTGTTGCTTCAACAAACTAAATGACACACATTGGGTAAAAGGTGGAGTGTCCCATGTACTCTTGTCCCCACCCACCTCCTGTCACTTTCCATCCCTGCTGCCACCTCTCTTACTACTCTCCCCACTTGTACAGCTTGGAAACTTGACAATGTTGGGGGGAAAAAAAAAAAAGAATGATGGCTACCTCCCTGTAAAATATCCCTGCCATGTGTAAGCATGTGTGTTTGGTGTGCGAAAGTTTGTGAGTGTGATTGATTTATGCCATGACAAAGGGGGTTTTACGACCGGGAGAGGGATTGCAGTTATGGAGGAAAGACATGAATGGTGGGGTAAGTTTCAGGCCAGTAATGATAAGACATGTGACCTCATTCCACCCTTGTTTTAAGTACTCTCTATAAAGGCACATCTTTGTTTGACAATCGCCTTTTATTGGTGTTAAGGAGCACTTTTGCGTGTGGATGATGTTGACAAATGTGCATGTGTGTGTGTGTTTTGTACATTTCGCATGTTGACCACATCAAGATGAAGAGTTTGTGTTTTTCGTCATTGCCTTTGACAAAGTCCACTGCTAATTAATTGATAAACAGCAAATGATCTGTGCTTGCTTCATTAATGCTGGATTAAAATCGCTCGATTTTCCCAGCGCATGACATTGTGACTAACAGAAAAGACAAATGAATAAGTTAGGTGCACAGGTTGTGGAATTTTCTACTTGCAGTTATGAGCACGACGCTTAGTAAATAATAAATGTACGAGGTTGTTAGTGCTGAAATACTTGAAATTGTGTTGCTGATGGCTTGAATCGAGGTATATGAGCACTTTTTAAAAGTAAAACAATGATGTGAATGTGTTCAGTTTTTTTGTATGTATGTATCCACACAGAATGAGTTTTTTTTTTTCATGGGTTTATCTTAATGAACATGAACTGTGACTGTTTTTTTAAGTATGTGAATCAGAATACTGCATATAGCGTATATACTACACGCTCTTTGTTTCTCCTGAGGACATTTAAGACGAGTGTGATGATGGGGATGATTGAGGAAAGCGACTTTTCCAGTTGCATCTTGCCTAACAGTGGGCTACAGAAACATGGAGTCTGAATGATTGTCATGGGTTTGTTTTTGTAAATAGTCTGTAATGTGTTGTGAGCAGAAAACACTTGGAAACGATCCGTGTCATTTCACCTGCCACATTGTTGCATTCCGACTCCGAGATTGGGGAAAGAGCTCGCAACTTGAGATAGGAGTGTGTAAATTTGACGTCCCAGAGCAAATGCTAAAGTAGTCGGTCACAAAGATGCTTGGGTTCACACGTTGCTTGCACTGGCTTTGGTTGTGTATAGCTCTGAATTGTCAGTGTGAGCTGCATGGTGTGGTATTGAAGGGAGAATGTGTGCATGTCCCTGCCACCTGGTGTGTTTGCGGTCCTTACCCACAGTATTCTGTACATAGGATGTGCCATTATGTATCACGTGGCCTACTTTGCATGTGTGTGTGTGTGTGTGTGTATGTTCATGGTCTCATGCTGTGCTTGTGAAGGAAGAAGAGGGAAGGTTTATGTTTGCTCAATTGTTGCCTTTTTTTTGTAGGAACATTTATGTCCTTTTTTTTTTTTTTTTTTAAAAACATCTTTGTATGTGGTTACAAATTTTTGAAAGGGCTTTGAGTCTCAGTTGTCAATGTTTTCAGAAAGCAGACATAACACATTAACAATCAAAACATCCAGCATGACGGTTTGTGTGGGTTGTTCAGTTGTTGGGACAGTCGGGTAGGTGAGAGTGTTGTTGGACATAGAATTTTTGGGCTAAATAGGGCAGACAACAGTTTGGATGTTGGTGAAAGTCACACCGTTCTAGCTTTTTGAATGGACCTTTAAATCTTGCATTTTCATATCTATTGTGTGCTCTTGGAACGTCTCCAGGCATGTATTTCCAGTAGTTCTAAATGTCATGTGTCTAAATTCACGTTTTGTTCATTCTTGAGATTTCAAAGGAGAACTTGATCCAGAGTTTTTGTATTTGGCTTTTGTTTTGTTTTATTTTTACCCTGCACCGTATGCTTTTGGAATTGCCGATTTTTTTTTGTGAAAGAGCTATTTTCAGAGACAGTTTCATGAAAATACCTGCTAAAAAATTGTTGTTTGGCAACCCAAAGGCTTAGCAGGGATTTTTTACTGAAGAAAGATATGGAATTCTTAGCTTTTGTATTTCATGTGAAACACAGATCTTACATCCTGTTGAGCTACGATACCTGCAATTCTTAGAGTTGAGCTACAATCCCGAAAATCTGCGAGTTGAGTTAAAAGCCGCAAATCTCAGTGGCTATGTCTGAGCTCTTGTCTAAGTTTACATTATACCAATTCGTTCTACTTGCGGTAGATCCTACTAATCCAGGTCACTGAATCCTTTGCACTTCTTTCAGTCCTTTCCCAGTATAATGAAATCTGTGAATGCTGTTTAGCTCTCGGTCCGCCAGAAACCAAAATCCCCACTGTTAAGAGTCCGGAAAATATACTTCCATGTTCTGATTGTAGGAACAGAAGGAAGACAGACTGACTAATCACAGAAAGCTTCTGTTTGCAATAGACTTACTACATTGGCTGTTTGCTATAGACTTAGTTCATTAGCTAGGTTCAGTTGGATAGATGTATGAATTAGGGAGTTAATGAGCGCTCAAATAAGAATGATTTACCTGGAATATATGTTTGATCTTTGACCTTCCCTTTCTCCGTCCCTCTCCTCCTTACCTCTCACTTCTAGTCTCATTTTCTCTTTGTAAGTGAGTTTGAGTGTGCGAGCTTGTATGTGTGTATTGGGGAGGTGGAGGGGGGGGGGGGGGGGGGTAGGCTGGGGAATATGCATGTAAGTACTTCAACTTTTTTTTTCTTAACAGTTACTGTCACTTTGTGATGAACAACCTTAAAAAGAAATCAAGTGTTAACCGAAAGAACATCTTGGGCTCGAACAGCTATCTTTTCATCATTTTCTTATTTGGAGAGGGGGGGTCCACTGTACATGAGGAACAAAGGATTTTGTGTGTTGCACTTTGTATCTACATGTTCATGAGACACTAGTTTAGTGAGAAAATAGTGTCGATGAGATGACTGTTGACCCAGAGGGATGGGAAAGGAGAAACGTGACAGTCACCCTGGAGAGGAGTCCTGCCATGATTCTCAGGAGTCTACCATCGGTGCCATCTACTGCGTGTCGAGACATATATATATATATATATATATATATATATATATATATATATATATATATGTAGTTTTTTTTATTGCACACACCTTGATGGAGGTTGGTCTGTCCCCCTAGTGCTTTAGGTTTTCACTGTCTCATTAACATGACATGTCTCTGTGCCTTGTGCCATCTTCCAACATAACTGCTGTTCGGTCTTTTGTCATCAAGATGGATTCACAAATTTGCTGTCTGCTAAGATCGCTGTAAAATATCTCCACATGCTTTGATCTAAGAATAGCCCCTTGATGTTTTAGTGGCATCAGACGTAGGTACATACGTGGCTTAGTATTGATTGAATGGAATGAATGTTCATCTGTCCTTTTTGTTGGCTTCATCACAGCTCTTTTTTTTTTCAGGTGTCAGAATGCTGGCTGTGAGGCAACTGTTGAAAGAAAGGGATCATCTTGTTTTGCCCTGTGGGGTCAGCTTGGCTATAATAAGAAAAACTATAACTTACCCTTTTTTAGGAGTGGGATTTGGCTAACTGGATAAAACAAAGAAAGAAACAAAAAAAAGAAACAGACAAGGAGAAATCTAGGAGGGTCTGGGGTGAGCTTCCCTGGAAAATTGTTATAACTTTAATTGAAAATTACACAGTCTTCTACAGCATTTTTACACACACACACACACACACACACACACACACACATCTGTTTGTGCAGTTTGTTTTCTGGTGAGGGAGGAGGCAATACACAAGACCAAGTCCATGACCAAAAAAAATTATTTTTTTTCTTTTTAACTTCATTTTCTATACAAGTTTCCCCATGCAGAATGTCTGGACTTTGTCACTACCATTGTGTTCACCAAACTTAGTTATGCCCAAAAATGTTGAAGTGATGCAACAGGTTGCGAATTGTTTGCAGGATGAAATGATTCACAGATAAAAATGGCTTTCCATGCGTATGCTGTTAATCCTCAGATCTTCTTCGGCAGAAAGCAAGGAAAGAGAGGAAGATTCTGGTTCCACTGAAATATGCAAATTTGAGGAAGAGTTCCAGCCTAAGTCATAATCAGTTGATATTGTACGTAGAGTGATTGTTGGAATATTACGGGTCCACCATCCCTAATCTGTCAAACAAGGCTGCACAAGTTTGAAAAGTTATCGATAAAGCACCGCAAAAAAAAAAAAAAAAAAAAAAAACCGTAGACAAATGAATCACAAGACAAAACGCAACGCACTTCGACCAGTTAGGTCTTCTTCAGGCAAGATACACAACACTCAGGACAATGAAAATGAACAAACAATCACTTAACAACACTCAGGACAATGAAAATGAACAATCACTTATCTTCATCCCATTCAGCACAAGATGACGTTCGATGTTGTCCTGAGTGTTGTGCATCTTGCCTGAAGAAGACCTAAGAGGTTGAAACATGTCATGTTTTGTCTTGTGATTCATTGGCCTACACTTATTTGGCGGCGCATTATCAACAACTTCTCAAATGTGTTTAGATTTCCACCTGCAGTCGCCTCACTTTGCACCTTGGCTGCACCAATCAAAGCCAGTCCATTTCCTGCCGCCAGATAAACCAGTGATCCATGTCTGAACCAGCAGATGTGTCCCCATCCCCACCACCCACCCTGCCACTCCCCCCTTTGATTTGAGCAGGGGTTAAAGGGTAAAGGACAAATAAACATGTAGATAGAATACAGGCACATTTTATGGCTTATTGTTTCCATCTGTGTAGACCAGCCGCCCAACAAGCCGGCCCTTTTGCAGCGCGTGTTGGTCTCCTGGGGTGTTGTGAGTGGTTTTTTGTTTCTGTCTGGTGGGTTGTTTTGTGGCATTATCACATGTTTTTTGACAGTGTTCTTAGCTTGCGTGTGATGAATTAAGTGGAATGGTGAATGCTTTCACGACAGCCTCAGCAGTATGATTATTGCATATTTGTTTTTTGAGATGCATGGATGTGTGTGTGGGTGTGTGTTTTTTTTTTTCCTTCATGACTTTTACTTTTTTAATATATTTTTTTTTTATCTAAAAGAAGATACGGTGACAGCACTACTACGGCCTTGTGCAACAGGCTGGAGGATTAGTAATAGAACCAGAGAAACTGTTGACTGTGTGGGCTTCTTTTGCTCCTCAGGGTGGCGCATCCTACAATATGCAAACTTTTTTTGTACACCAGTGTGACTCATGATTATGCAACATCCGTCAAGAGTTGCGTTTTCTGCCACTTTATCAAATCATTAAAAAAAAAAAAAACACCGCTTCATGAATCATTCAAAACCACCAGTCATATAATGCATGTGCATTTTAATTTTTCAGGAAATGCATGTCTTTTTTTTTTTTTTTTTTTTTTTTTTTTTTTTTTTTTTTTTTTTGTAATCTTGTCTTTTTATGGAACAAATTGGAATGTCACTCAAGATGTTTCACAGCGTATGTTGGCATTGTGTGTTAGTGTTTCCTTTTGGAAGAGGTGGAAGTTGGTCTTGGAATGAGAGGTTGAAGCATGAAAAAGATCTCTCTCTCTCTCTCTCTGTGGCATGTTTTAGTACACATTTACACACATACTTACTCAGTGACATACATAACAGGAGGCTGATCTTCCTCGATTAAATTAACTCACTTAGGACAGACAGTTCTGTCCCTTCTTTTTCCGTGTGGATGGGCCATTTGTTATAGTAAGTAAAAAAAAAAAATGACCAAAAAAAATTAAAAAAGAAAAACAACTCAGTGAAATTTTCAGAAAGCGTTATTCATCAAAACTGTGTTGTGTTAGTAGAATACAAAAGAATAAACTTTCATATGATTTCTTGTGCTCTAGGGTGAAAAAATGTCCAGTTTTTTTTTTTCAGGTGCGTCACAACACTTTTGCACAGAGTCAAGTGGGTCCATGGCTTCACATTCAGCAGAAAAAGTCAGTAAATACACTAAATGAGTTGAAAAAAGGTGGATGCACTCGAGGAAATAAAATATATGAATCACATGCCTACTATGCTACTAGCTCACTTGAAATAATGCAAATATGGGGGCGTGGCACTCAGCTGACACATGAAGGCCAGAAGTCCAGAAACCAGAAAAAGGAGGCATTGTTGGGGTAAACTTCATGCCAGTCGCATAAAAGAAAGTCAATGAACTCTTGCTCACTCAAATCCCCAGTATGTCGCGGCACTCCAACCCCTCCTCGTGGCGACGTGGCTCACCCTCACTTTCATCATCACTGAGCTCTACAGACAAGTCGGTGTCAAATTCCACTTCCCCTCGAAATTCTTCTCTGGAATTGCTTTCATCAGCTTCGTCATCCTCTTCTTCAATGTCTGAACCTTCTGTTTGTAGCTTTTCAATAACTTCAGGAATGCTAAAACGTTGCCAACGGGCTCGACTTTGCTCCAACACATTCGCAGAAAAACTTGATTGAGAGGCCATGTTTCACACTCTATGCAAATTAGCAAGTCATGTGGGTTGTTGTTGTCAAGACGCAAAGTGAATGATAGATTATCGCAAAACCACTGGGCAGGTGAACAAAGGAATGCTGATGATACTATTTATAGCTTGTTGCGGTGTGCTGAACATGCTATCACCGCATGAAAAATCTGTCAAGGCCAAAACGTTGAAAGTGTTCATTCGTACGGAAACGTAACATCATCAGAAAACGTTAAAGCGTCAGTTCGTGACAAGAGAGTTAACAGTGTTCACATCGTGCAGATTAGCTCAGCCTGCCTGTATACTTCTTTTCATGCGTTTTACAGCTTTTTCCTGCTGGACAGAAGTGAGTGTTGCCTTGAAGGTGCTGATGACAGTTCTTTTCGTATTCAGGCAATGGTCTATCATTTGTATCCACAGTGGAAAGGTTTAATTTTACAGTTATATATGCAAACCTGCGATGCAAATGTGAAATTAACAGATCTTTTTATTTTTTTTTAAGAGCGAAGATAATTGGGAATTAATAATATGGAATTAAGGCAAATAGCAGTGAAAGTGCACACATGCAACACACACACACAGCAAGTACCAAGAAGCAGTCTTCAGTTATCGCTTACATGGGTTATTTTCAGAAACGTGTGGAGTGAGAGTCATATATTTGTATTTTAGGTGTTGTGTGTATCGAATTCATAAAACGTAAGAAATTCAGTCATGCTTGTTTCTGTTGCTATAAACTGAGTGTTGATTGAAAGAATTGCAGGCATGCTTGTTTGCAAAAAAATCATGGTGGATGCTCACAGTAGGTAGGTAGTTCAATTTGGCGACTGTTTGAACAAGTTATTTTGAAGGAAAACAAATTGAAACAGCTGTCAGTATTTCTTCATACATTTGTGTTGAATGAAATCCCAAACACATAATGATAACAAAAGACAGGCATAACGGTTGAGGCTATTGATATCCCGTTTCCTGTTCCAGTCATGATTGCTGTATGCGCAAACCGACAACATTCTTGGGAATGCCTTTTTATTCACTTTGAAGTTAAAAGCACATGATAACATAGGGAATTATTTCTATGTTCTCCATTTTGTGTCGTTTATAAAATCACTGTTTGCTGACCCAGTATTGTTCTCCGTGTTTTGTTCGTTCGTTTATTTTTTGTTTCTGTAGCTACTGATGAAACAGCCACTTGACTCAACAGGAACATTTAAGCCGGTTTTTAGGTCCAGGCATTTCAGCTTTGAATCCAGACATCTCTGGCATGCGGGCATTTCCACTGCAGCATCATCTACAAGTCCATCCCAGAATCACACCTGTCGTCTTCCATGTGGTGAGGTTGCTGCGATGCTGATGCCTGGAACTGGTCCGCTCAGGTTTAGGTCTATTTCGCTATTCTTGAACGATTCGATTACATATAACTGCAGTAGGAGAAGTGTTGCTACACCGAGTAAAAAAGAAAACATGATTGAGTTTTTATACATGTAATTTCGTGTTTTTCTGAAGTCCCACACTTTTTTCATGAGATGCGCTTTGATTATTTACTAGTTTGACATATTCCTCTGTGTGTGTTCCTTTCATGTTGAAAAGTCCCTATAAGCTTATGCCCAAGGACATATAAATCAATATCAGTTATATAATTTGAAATACTGGTTGGCATATACAAACTTAGATTGCAGAGATATATCAACCATTCCTCTTTTGCTAAAGTATGGGTAGAAAGAAAACATATGGTAGACCAATTTAATAGTATTTACAGTTTGAAATACATGTCATGTCATGTACATGTATTATGTTCATCATGATATCCAGATTTTAACTCACAGACAGTTGTGTGTTCATCAAACTGTAGTTCATTCCCCTGTGCTGAAAAGACAAGTTTTGAGAGAAAAAAAAATCATTTATAGTTTCATAACGTTCTGCATACTTCTCATACATACAAGTTAAAACAATGTCAACAGTCGTGAATCTGTTGTAGACAAAAATGAAAGGCTGTTTTGAGAAAAAAAAATCTCTAGTGTTTTCCTAGGGTGCATATTTGTTTGTCAGGGGAAATTTTGACAAGTCAAAGTAAACACAGGATTTTTTGTCAATCACTGGAAAGTAAAGGAAAATAAGAAGTAGACCAGGAGAGTGGGGATTTCCTAACAAACGAACAAAAAAGAGAGAAAAAAAAAGTTGAAATAGCATGAACAAGTCTGTCAGATCATAATTTGAACTGAAAAATGTTTAATTTTATTTTTGTGTGAAAACCATACCAAAGACAAAAACAAAAAAGGCTGCAAGCTTATAGTAGTCTGACTGTGCTTTTGGGGATATTATCCACTGCTTCAGAAACATTGCTGTGCAGGAGATGCGTTAGCTGAAAAGACATTTTGCCCTGAGGAGCAAAAGAATGTCTTTTCTTCATACTTAACATCCAAACAAATGCCTTTCCTTTTCTCCTACCACGTGGAACATTAGGAATTTTCCACCAACCCCCCTCCTGCAAAAAATAAATGAAATAAAATAAAAAATCATGAGAGTGAGCAGCTCACTCCGCTCAAGTTACAGGAATATATGAGTGGTCTCCCATGAGTGACACATAACCAACTTGCTTCACTCCAAAACAAATTGGCTTTCTCCCTTTTCCTCCTCATGGACACATCTCTCTCCTAGTTCAAGTCTTCAATATGGATCAGCAGAAACGCCTCTCCTGAGTAGGCCTTTATTTATCTCAACCAGACTACGCCTTTCCAGTCAAAAAAAATTCAAGAGAACTGAACGCCATGCATCTTCTCTTCAGTCTCCTTCACGGCAAGGCCCCTTGGCACAACCCAAGAAGACTGGTGTTTCTTCTCTGCAAGTCGTCAGAGTTGGTCATTCCTGTCAGTGAGTGGTTTCTTCACTGGACCAGCCTGGAACCCCTGTCTTCTGCACTGGCTGATCTCCATTTGCTCATGCGAGTGTTGGGCATGTTTGATATGGCGTTCGTGTGTTTTCTCTTTAGTGCGACAGTCGGCCAATTTTGGCAAGGATGGCGATTGACTCTTCTTGCCCCGCAGCTTCAGACACAGTCCCAGGTGTGGCAAAGACAGGCCAGCATCTCCCTCCAGCACGCTGTTCTACCCCCACCCCCAGGCAAGCATTTTTTTAAGAGCGGCTGTCTTCCTTTCTCCAAGCTGGCCTCAGAGGAAGAGGACCCATGCATGCGGCACTGGCTTGGAGTGCGACCTGACCTGCAGCACTTCAAGGGGGCTACTGGTAGGAGTGGGCGATTCCCGGGTAACGTGAGCAAGGGACAGGTCACACCGACCAACTTTGAGGTAGTGAGGTATGGATAGTGCGGGAGTTGGATGAGCAAGAGGATTTTGATCATTCCAATGAAAATATGGTGATTATTTTGATGATGAAGGCATTTCTTCTACTTCTGAGTTATACACTTTCACACTAGCTGCTATTGATGATACTTGGTCAGTTATCGCTATTATCCTTTCCGAGTCACATTTTGATTCCCCTGTCCTTGCATCTGGGAAGACTAGACTTTGTTCCTCTTTTTTTTGAGGAAACCAGTTCTGAAGATTCCGATTCCGTTCTTCAACTGTTTTAAAAGGTGGGGCAGTATCACAAGTTCATGAATACAGCTCTTTAAGACTCCCGTTCATTCTGGTGTTTGGCGGGCAAAGCTACTCGTCTGGAACGCATTCCAGTTATAAGAAAAAAAACACTACTTTCTTTCCCATTGGAGATCGCTTGTCCAGATGTGCACAACCTATCGCATTCAACACCATCTCTGTTTAAAATTCCGAAGGCATCTTTTTAAAAACTCGCTCACTCGCTTGTCATGGCCTCATCATTCTTGGAGCTGGCCGCGCGCTCTCCCTTCTCTTGATTTTGAAGAATGGTACCATTTCACAAAAGGATTTACTGCAGGTTCTGTTTTTGGTGAAAGGTTTCACTTCTATCTCATCTGCAGCTCATTCTTTTTTTCTCCCTCTCTATTAAATTTTCTACCCACCTGTTCATGACTCATCCAGACAGTTTACTGGAGGGTTTACATCAAAAGAAAGATGTCAAAGTGGCAATATTTCAGCCACCGCTTGAAGCCCCCCTCCCGTTTGGAGATTCTTGGACTCACATTTCTAAGCAGTGTAGAGATATACCTTCCAGGTTAACTTCCTCTTATCCTACTACTACTTCTGCTTCTAATTTTCATTGCCCTCCTTTTCGTGGGCGACAGTCAGCTGCTTCCAGCAGAAGTATTAGATAGCCTCAGTTTTGGAACCTGCCCAAGTTCACTGAGACAATTGTAACCATGGGCCTTGGGGGCTGAAACGTAGAAGAGACGTTCACAGTACTGTTCGAAGCCATGATGGAGTGTAACAGCTCACTCAGGACTTTCTCCAGCAGGACCCCATCACTCGGCAAAAAGGCTATCAAGAATAAAACATGTGTGTGCAGCTGTAGTAGTGCCAGATTAGTTTTTAATTCCTGTTGCCTTGGGGGGGGGGGGGGGGGGGGGGGAAGAATGGTTGAGTTGGGCTTTTAAAAAAAAAAGGTGAGAGAGGGCACTTCCAGGAGGTGTAAAGAGATAATAGCAACTATGGGCTATGAGATTTTATGATTTTGTACTACCTTTTGAACCCTTTGCATCAGACATCCATCAGAAGATGATTCTGTGCTTTTGGACATGAATTTATCACAGCAACTGGAGAATTGCCTTTTTTGCTATGTCTGGAAAGTCAGTGTGTTTTTTTGGCACACTATTGTTACCAGATCGTTGATTATGGTTCTGTGATAGTTTTGTTTGGGACACAACCTTTCTTGAAAGGCTCTGCATACTGTACTTTTTTTTTCTCGACCAAACATTGAGTAATTTTATTTACTTTGGAGACACATCCTTAAATGAATGGCTGTGTAGTCTTTATCTTGTTACGTTTGACTCGTACATTTATGTTCAAACATTGGTTGGCTGTGACTTGCATGGGATTGTGGCAAATTTTCCTCCCAAATGTTTGTGCCCAGATACATACAAGCTTCCGTACTTTTTAGTGACAAATTTATTTGGCTCTGGTTACGGCATTGATTGACTGGTCTTGTGCTATGTCTTGTGTGTCAGTGTGAACAGTTGTTTACCTACTAGACATTGGTTGGGAACCTGTCAGTGATTGGTCGATTTCAGAGGTGGTCTCCTTTTCTTGATCCAGACACTTTTTTTTTTTTTTTTTTTTTTTTTTTTTTTTTTTGATTGTTCACTGCATAAGGGAGAGCGGGAACAATTCTTAAATCTCTGGGAATCTTTACTTAAAACTGTTTTGGTTCTTGCACCGAGCTGTGGACTGACTTTGAGGGCAGCCTTGTGTTTGAGTTTGAACTTCTGGCTTGCAAGTGAGATCCCACCATACTTTTCAATATTCTGGCATTTGTTTGGACAGGTAAGTATGACGGAAAGGATTTTTCCTGTTAAAAGTATTTTTTTGATATACTTACCTGTCCAAATAGTTGGTACTCCCTCCCTCTCCCCACTGTTGGGAAAAAGGGAGAAAACTAGTTTGTTTTGGAGTGAAGTGAGCTGCGTCACTCAAGGGAGATCACTTATGCGTCCTGTAGCTTTATGTTATAGAGAAAAGGCATTTGTTTTTTGGACAGGTAAGTATACCATTAAGATATGTTTAGTTGTTTTGTTTCATAGCATGTACTGTTTTTCAGTTGATTTTGTTGGCAGACTTGTAATCAGTCTTAAGATGGTTTCATTGTGGATGGGTGGCAGTGAAACCTTTGTTGTTTAAATCTCCATCTCAGGTTAACCTGGTTAGGGAATTCTCCTATTACTGGGCCTCGTTTTTTTATTCAATGTCCATTCTGCACCCAGCTTGAGAAGATTCGGGATTGCTACCTCTTCATTTTCATTGTCCTGAATATTGTTTATCTTGTCTGATGAAGGCCAAAGAGGTCGAAACGCATCCTGTTTTGTCTTGTAATTTGTTTGACCCCTTTTCTCCCGGCAGAATAAATTTCTCTTTGAAATTTATTGCAGATAAGGTCACACAACTATGTGAAATTTAGGCGCTCAAAAAGAAAAAAAAAAAGACAGTCCACCTCTTCTGCCATTACTTCAGATTATCACAGTCAAAATTGAATTCAAAATGGCAGGTAGTTGAACTCATCATGTGAACAGTCGAGCCGTTTCACCTCAGATAGAATTGATTAGCACTGCATGATTAGATTTTTTTTTTGTATTTCATTCAGTTTTCTTCTTAACTTTATCAATAATCAACAGCTTTATTCAATTATTTCTCAGGTTTTGCATTATCAGTTAATATTTTTTCGTAGACAGTCAATTGAACTGCTGAATGATTAACAAAAACAAGCCAAACTGAATATACAGTTGTTGCAAAAAGAAATGCAAGACAGGTATGTCTTTACAGTTGTAGAATGCACAGCTTTCAAAAGACCATAGTGAACTAGAAACCAATCACTTACCACATTTATTCAACCCATTTATTAAGCACATGAACACTGACAATCTATGCATACATGACAGTCTATGTACACAAGACAGAACAGACATCACAAACTTGAAATTCAAAATGCATGATGAAAAAGGCCTGTAAAAAAATTCTTCATTCATATTAAAATCTTGAAAAAGTGTTTTAAAGGACCTCCGCCGAACAACATGGAGAAACAAAACATGATGCATTTCAACCTGGCAAGACCTGGCAAGATAAACAACACTCAGGATGACAAATAAGAAGAACGAGCAATCACTTAACTGTGTCAAATCCAGCGGAAGATGGGCGTTGAATGAAAACGAGGCTGTCAGGAAGGAAACAATGCAAGCTGAAATAGTAATGATGATGATAATGATAATACCAACAGCAATAATAATGATAATAATTTTTCAATATTTTCATCATTATCAGGTCCTAGTATCACCAATCCCATCACCCGTAGAAAGTTGTAGTAGTAATAATACTTACAATCTTTACCCATTATCATCATATCAATATCATTACTGTCATCATCATCATTACTTATGTCATTGTTGCTATTACTATCATTATTGTCACTACCACCATGCTTATAGCTATGGGTTCTATATCACTAATCCCATCACTAGCAGAAAGTTGTAGAAGTAATACTGATGGTATTAAAACTTATATACAATAACTAAATCAGAGAGTAAAAAAGTGCGAGAGTGTGTGTGTAGGTGCCCCCCCCCCCCCCCCCCCCCCCTTTTTGTTTTTAACTCTCTGCTTCTTCCCTGCTCTAATAATACTGTTAACCTTTCACTCATTTGATCATCATTCCTTTTCACCTACTGTTACCATTATTAATATCACTACATCGGTAATAATAGTACTGATAATAAAGTATGACACAGAAATATAATTTTTTTTTAAAAGTATTACTGATAATAGTACTCTAATACCAAGGGAAGGGAGGAAGAAAAAGACACAATAGCGCTGTTAACTTTCACACATTGACCATCTCTATTCCTTTCCACAAACTACTACTATTACCTATAAAACTGTTTTTATCATTATTGCTGTCGGTATTTCCATCATCATATCATCATCATCATCACACACACACAAAAAAATGCCAACTTTATTTTTCTTAATACCTCAAATAGCATTAACATCACCATTATCATCATCACTAATTATTATTATTGTTACCAATTCTATTTTTTACTATGATCATCAATATAATTGTTGTTACAACTTCATAACTGTTAAACTAGTATATTTACTACTATATATTAATACTAGCATTATACTTTATAATACTTCTGACATTCCAAGTCCATCCTACCACTTTTCTAGCCTCCTATGTCATCACTATCATTATTACATGGTTACAATCATGATTATTATCAAAATTATTATTACATGTATATCTATTACAACTATTAATATACTATTAGATTCCATCCTTCCCATAATTTGTACCTCCTTCTGTTTGTTCTTCCTGTCCTTCCCCTCCTTTTTCTTCGTCACTTCCCTTAGTATGGTAGTACTGTTGTTTACTATTATTAATTTTTTTTAAAATTATATTTTGTGTCATACTTTTATTATCAGTACTATCATTATTACCCTTACTATTGTTGTTAGCATTGTCTTCATTTTTATTAACACCATTATTAGTATTGATATTACCATCACTACCATTATCTTCATTGCCACTAAACCCTGTTGCTACGAAACCATGCCGTTCTACGATCCTTTAACCTCTCTCCTTTCTCCCATTGTTCAATTGCTATTGTCATATTATTGCCAAAAATGGTAGTAATCGTTTCCTGTGTTGTTGTTTTTTTTCCAAAATTTCTATCGTCATTATTGTTTTTTGCTGTCGGTATTGCTGTTATCCTCATTACTATTTCAGCTTGCATCGTCTCCCTTCCTGACCATCTCCTTTTCATTCAAAGCCCATCTTTTGCCAGTTTGACAAAGCTAAGTGATTACTTATTCTTCATTTTTGTTGTCCCGAGTTATCTTGACTCAAGAAGACCCAAGAGGTCGAAACACGTCTTGTTTTATCTTGCAATTCATTTGTCCATGGTGTTTGGTGGAAGTATTTTAGCCACTTTTTGAGATTTGTTCAGATTTCCGCCTGCAGTTGCCTCTCTTTGCAACTACTTCATATTAATTTGAACCATAAGCACAGTCATGCATTCGTTTACATAATCATGCGATTTCCAAATGTCACACGCACGATTTTGGAACCTGTGCCATGTACATAGCCAGAGAAAATTTTATTTCTGGTAAATATTAAACTATAAACAGTGGTCATGCATTTTGCTAACATAATAATGCAAATGCCAAGCAAATGAAGAACATTGGTGGTAAAATAAGGAACAGTACCTAATCAAAAGTCATGTGATAAGAATGCCATAAGACTGAAAGAGATCAGTGACTATTACTATCACTCATTTACTGTTAAGTCTACAGAAAGAAAATAATGGACGAGTAACAGCACTAATGGTGAAGACTAAAGCCATGAAATGGTGGTACAATCTTAAATTAAAAGAATAGTCAAAAAGAAACAAAATCGTAAAATTTTTGGGAAAAAACAGAAGAGTAAATTAATGGAATGTAAGAACAAGGGGTGCTTTAAACACACTAATAAAAAAAGAAAAATTGTTGATTCCAGGAATAGTTTTTCCTCATGCTTCAGCAGGTCAAAGAAAGATGTCAGCTACTGGAGGTGAAATAAGGGGAAAACTATAGGATGTCAGCTTATGCAGTTACAATGGAAGCAGATCCACTGGTCACTACCTTAGAGGTTTAATTAGCATCAGAGAAAGCTGTCATTCAAGTGCTGACCCATTTACCTGCATACATACTGTATAATATCACTTTGTGAAGTGCTTACCAATTTCCCAACATACATGATAGTGCAGTACACAGCAGTGTCACAATATACAAAGGATCATGTCTATGGTTCATTCAAGTTTAAGCAAGGTCCACATACATCATCACCACCTTGCAGAGTGACTCCACGGTCTTTTTGACATTGTGTCTCTGGACAAGATTTCATCTTCTCTTTTCGTGCTGAAATTCTTTACACCAAGAAATACAAAAACATAACCTTCTCTTTGCACATCTCTCCCTTTCCATCCCCCAAACCCCCATGTTTGTACCATCCCCCCCCCCCCCCCCCCCCCCCCCAACCGTTTTCCTTCTTCCACAGCTACAATTTCTAGTGACTTAATGTTCACAAGGACAACCACTGAATGCTGTGGAATCTAAACTTGACACTTCTTTACCCCATTTGACCAACCAGCTACCATGATCTGCTCTGTGTGCTTTATGTAATGGCACAATCAGACGATATATGTTGTTTAAACAAACAAAAGCTGCGTCAATTAAAACTGAACAAGAACAGGGAGATACCATGCTTTGTTCAGATCCACAAAAAGACAAATGGGAATCTTTGATTTTTTATTAAAAATTATTTCCCCTTCTCTCCTGTTTGCTCCTTTTAATACCTCTTTTCTAGCATGTCTTACATCAAAGTATAAAATCAGCAACAGATTGGATAGAAGATTCAAAATACTGCAGCTTACAGCCAGCTGAAATGAAGGAGTGAAATAGGAAACAAAATGGCTGGCTTTGAACTGAACACAAAACAAAAAGAAAATATGTTGATGTAGAACAGATCAAAACTTTACTAAAGGTGTTTATGTTAGGAAAAAAAAAGACTGGTACAGTGAGAGTGCCAAGGCATGGACGGCCATTTCATGCTGGGAATACTCTTCAGGCTTGTTAGCTCTGTAGAGAGGGGGAAAAAAACACACATTCAAGTGTAGGTCTCCCTAACTGGGAATGAATCAACATGTATGAGAGGAATGCCTCCTAAGATTCCACTTCAGCACCAGATAAATGGGGGGGGGGACTACCTTTTGAGGGAAAAGAATGACAGAAACCTGTTAATATATAAGTTTGAAGGGGTGACTACGTAAGTAAACTCTACAACACATTTCCCTTTGAATTTCCTCCCTTTAGAGGACATGACGTCGGGGATCATGAAAAGGGATACTGTTCCAGATAGAATTTTGTAAGTAAGAAGAAGTTCTGCATGGTCAAACATACTTCTTGATAATTATACATTTGTGATCATTTAACAGATTCTGCAGATGACTATTTCATCTCTAACAGATGTCAGTCTGGAATCCTCTTCCCCGTAATTTCTCCATGTGGGTAGCTGCCTGCTGGTTACAGGTTTTGATCAGTCTTTGCCAATGTTGAGGATGATGATGAGAGCCACAGCAAAGCCGATGATGATCAGAATGTGCAGGTAGACCAGCAGCCGCTTGTTGAATGTGGCCTGCAAGAGGAACCCCAAAAAAACAGTTCCATCATTGAAGAACAGTCATCAGCATTCATTACACATGTTGCACTTTATATTTTGTATGGTTCACTAAAGGCTTTATAAAAGTAAGGCAGCAGTTTTGTCTTCAAATTGTGGTTAGTGGTAATAATAACAACTACTGGTCATATATATAGCATGCATTATATTCAGGGTATTGTACACAAACTTTCTCTCAGCATTTTTTCTCTCTGTCTCTCTTCTTTCCTGTCACAAGTTTCTCTTTTTGCATATATCTTTTGGTCTCTCTTTTCTCTCCTGCCTTTTTTTCTCTCTAAGTAGGATAGTGAAAGATCACACCAAGGGTTTCTTTCTTTTTTTTTTTTTTTTTTTCGTAAGATAAGATCACACCAAGTTTTTAAACTTGAGATAAAGTTATTGGTGTGGCATGTACAAATTCCCAAACAAAGCAAATCAGGTTTGAAATTCTTCCCCTAACTTTATTTGTAATAGTCCAGTTGTACTCAGACAACTTGAACAACCAATTCAGTATGAGCTCTAAAAAATGAAAATGTAGAAAGATCATCAATTTTTTGTTGGTTAACTGTAGCACATTCCGAAAAGGTTCAGTGAATATAATAGGTGCATGTTGACATATTTTAGTTTTTGTGTGACTAACACATCTCAAAAGACTGCCTGTTATATAGTTTGAATCGAAAATAAAAGACTGAGATGAACCATTTGTGCAAACATTAGCTGAACATAGCCCTTGTGCTTATCCACTGATGATAACATTCAAAGTTAATCATCCGCTGTGAGAGAGAGACCATCTAGCAATTAAATATTCTTTTCAGTCCTACAGCAAAGAAAGGCTGCTGACCCATACTCCAGCCTGTGCATGGAAAAAACATAATAATACTGGCTGCTACATGCTTGTTCACTCTCTTTCTCTCCTTTCTTATTCCTTCCTTTCCTTCTGTCCTTGTTCATGCACCTTTGGTATCATCCTTGCATACTTCTTTTTGTCTTTTGTTTCAAGGATGGTTTAGGGGAGATGTTTGGACCTCTCTCTCTCTTTCTTTTTTTTTCCCCCTTTATCCATTTATCACATACACAGAGAGAGTGTCACTATACCAAAGCACATAAATAAACCCTGACGCTCTGTGACAAACACCAAAACATGAAAGTCAAAAGGAAAATGTCCATTAGTAGCAATGCAGCATACAGACTTGACTGGTACCTGAAAGTTGTAATACCAACAACAACAAAAAGTGGGGGAAAAGAGCAAGATGGGGGCCCCACCAACAAAAAAAAGGGAAATATGGGAGGCTGGAGTGGAAAAGAGAGAGAGAAGAAAAAAAAAAAAAGACTGCTGCAAGCAGTCAAAGTTGTCCTGTTTACATGGGCAGATGATACCATTTCGACTACGTTGGAGGGAAGGCTGGGAAAGTCCAGCCTGTATCCAAAGAAGGATTCAGGGGGGGGGGGGGGGGGGGGGGGTATGTTCTACTGTAACATATTCTGTTAGAACTTTCTGCTTTATGCACCTTGATGCCTGTTTTTGTGGATGTTGCAGCACTGCATCCAACCTAAACAAAATGTTCCTGAACTAGGTGTCGTTTGTTCATTCAGGACATGCCTTTCCCCTGATGTAAAGTGCGTAGGTTAAAACTTACCCTTCGGTCATTTCAATCGTGCGATCATATTGACGCACAATCCATTTTCTATTGCGGATTTAGACAGTCTGCTCAACAATATAACAACATATGTGTCGACGTCTTTTCGCCTACATGAAGCTGACAACAGACACTCACTTGCTTCTTTGGAGACGTTGCAGACGTCCTCCTGTCATTGATGCTGGTCAGTTCATATGTTTCAGAAGAATCTGTGAATATGGGCAATTTCAGCTTCACTTATTATAATTGAAAAAATACAATGTGTCATAAACATCAACATCAGAGGAATTAGTGAAAGTATTGATTTTTATCTTATTATGTGTGTGTATGTGCATACAGTGCTTAAAGGATGGAAATTTGTTTTAGCTGAACAAGTGAAAGTGGTATACAGGAAGAGCTGGGAAAACAACACTGTTCTGAGAACCAATATTTTAGTCCCATCTTACAATTTTGGAGGGATGGGATTGAGAGGACGGATAGGCAGCAAAGGGATTCACGGCTCTCTCCATTGTGAGTAAATGTTCACATAGTGTTTTGTAACCAGTGAACCAAGATCTTTGCAGGCTTCGACCATGTAGAACTTTACACAATTTGGTTTTTTGCATAAGCGTGATACAAAGACTGATATACACATGGAAGTGATGATAAGCAAGTTTAAGCAACCTGAACTTTTAGTCACATTTTTAATAGATTGAAAGTCCATTTAATGTTCCATGCTGTTGACAAGCAATTAAAGATGCTCTTAAGGCTACAAAAGAAATCATTTTGTATATCACGATTGTTTACATGCATCAAAAATGGCAACATTCTGTTATTAGTGCGATATTATGATATCCATTCTCATTTTTCAATCGCCCTAAGGCAAAAACTCTGGCAACAATAGACTTCATCTGTATAAATTTCATCACACACACAATCATACATACCAACCCTGTACACACACACATACACACACACACACTGACCCATGCACACACACACACACACACACACGGTCCACCCCTCACCTGATGGGCCGCGCCCAATGCACGCTGCAATCTCCAGCAAGATCTGGATGAGGACCTGCCATCCCACGTAGGCCGCCAGGATGTAGATGATGTACTGGGGGCCCCCGCCTTGTTCAGCAGCACGCCCAGGAATATCGTGATCACTGCCACAGTAGTACAGACAGCACATAGTACAGCAACCAACCACAGCAGAGGTAGCGCTGCCAATGAGCAACATGTCATAGAGATAATGGTGAAAAATGTTGGTATGGTGCATAAGCTCTTCTTGGAGACAGTAAAGGAAAGAATGTCACCATAGCGCACTCATCATCATCATCGCCTATTACCCCTCCTGGGGTACAGACCGCCAGCCAAGAATCTCCAGGACCATGTCCCCATAACCCTGAAAAGATTTTCTTAAAGACAGTAAACGAAAAAAAATGTCACCATGGTGCACGACTTCTCCTCCAGATATGCAAATGAAATGTCCCTAAAGACAGCAAAGAAAAGAATGTGACCATGGCACAGTAGGTTTACCTACAGATAGGAAAAAATATCTCCATAGCCCGAAAAGCTTTGCTGTCTTGAAAGAAAGCAATGTCACCATGGCACACTGGGTTTTCTTAAAGATAGGAAAAATTCCCCATAGCGCCAAAAATCTTTTCTTAAAGACGGCAAAGAAAAGAATGTCACCATGGTGCACTGACATTTCCTACAGATAGGAAAAAATGTCCCCATGGCCCAAAAATCTTTTCTTAAAGACAACAAAGAAAAAATGTCACCATGGTGCATCAACATTTCCTACAGATAGGAAAAAATGTCCCCATGGCCCAAAAATCTTTTCTTAAAGACAGCAAAGAAAAAAAATGTCACCATGGTGCACTGACATTTCCTACAGATAGGAAAAAATGTCCCCATGGCCCAAAAATCTTTTCTTAAAGACAACACAGAAAAGAATGTCACCATGGTGCACTGACATTTCCTACAGATAGGAAAAAATGTCCCCATGGCCCAAAAATCTTTTCTTAAAGACAGCAAAGAAAAGAATGTCACCATGGTGCACAGACATTTCCTACAGATAGGAAAAAATGTCCCCATGGCCCAAAAACCTTTTCTTAAAGACAACACAGAAAAGAATGTCACCATGGTGCACTGACTTTTCCTAAAGGTAGGGAAAAAATGTCCCCATAGCCCAAAAACTTTTCTTAAAGATAGTAAACAAAAGAATGTTACCATGGCGCACTGACATTTCCGACTGACCAAAAAAAAAAACCCAAAACAAAGAGTTTGGGGGTAATTGGGACTTTTTTCCCAGGACAGCAAAGACAAGATGTTGTTACAGTGCAGTGGGTTTTCTTAAAGACCGCAAACAACAAAAACAAAAAAAAAAAAAAGTGTCATCAGTGAGTGGCGGCTTTCTTAAAGATTGTAAAAAAGAAAATGTCACCAGAACGCAGCAGCCTTTCTTAAAATACAAATTTATAATTGTCATACCATGACTTTATCTTAAAGACCTGTTTACATTTCTTTTAATATCACAGTGGCACAGTGCTTTTCCTTAATGACACACCAAATGTCATTATGGTCCACTGTTTTTATTTTTCTCCTGAAGACAGAGAAGAATGTCACCATACCGTTAAAAAAAAAAACAACACCATAACTGTCCTTTTCTTGAAGACTATGTTAGGAAAATAAAAGGTCACAATAGGGCAACACTTTTCTTAAACATTTTAAAAAAAACACCATGGTGCTCTACCTTTTCTTAAAGACGCAGAAAATGTCACCATGTTGCATTATATTTTTGTTAAGGACACAGCTTAAAGAAATGTCACAGTGGTGAAGTAATTTTTCTTAAAGGCACAGAAAAAAATATTGTCACCATGGCCCAATGGCTTTTCTTAAAGACACAGCAAGAAAAGAATGACTCTAAACAGGAATGGTTTTTTTTTTTCTTACAAACGCTGCCAAAAAAAATGTCACCATAGTGGAAAGGCTTGTCTTGCAGACACAGAAAAAAAGTCATTAAGGCAAAGTGTATTTTTTTTCAAAGACAGCAGGGAAAGAATGTCACCAAACTGCTATGGCTTTTCAAGAGGACAATAGTTTATAAAAAAAAAAAAAAAAAAAAAAAAAAAAAACAACTAAGAATACTGACATGCTGTAGTGACTTTCCTTAAAGACTCAACGGGGGGGGGGGGGGGGGGGGGGGGTATATTTTCATGATGCAGTGGCTTTTCTTAAAGACAAGACAGAAGCTGCATGCCACAGGTAAGAGAAGATGGCCTCCTGAAGAAAGAAGCTAAATGAATAATTCAGAAGCTTCATCAGTTGATCATCTTCTCATTTCAGTCCTTTGGTTCCTTTCAATCCATAAACTAGCTCTGCCATCGCCCAAAGACACTGTGACACAAAAGCAAAACAATTATCAACCGTTGTCATGTTGTGGTGAGTGTTGCAGATTCCTGGCTTGAAAGTCATGGTTTGGATTCCCGTCAGAGCCATTTGTATTTGTGGGATTTTTTATCCCATGACTGGCTGCTATAAAATTGTTGACTTTTCTATGTGCTCACTTGGGAAGACTGGAACCACACAGTTGCATTTCATCCTCTGAATGGAGAGAGTTGTTCAAATTCCCTGATGCTGTAGGTGTCTGTGTCTCACAGGCCTGGTTGACCCTGGGATATGTTATGAAAGGAAGTGTAGAGTACAGCCCTGTCATGCAGTATCAGTATCAGACCAGAATGGAAATCTGTAGCATCATCTTCATCCTCATCATAATCAGCATAACAAAAAATTAAGGTTTTAATAAAGGCACAGTAGACAAAATGTCAAAGTGAGAAGAAAAACCACCATGGTGCAATTCTTTTTAAGATAAAGCACAAAAAAGATACCCTGATACTTTGGATTTTCTTAAAGACATAGTAGAAGAAAAATGTTATGGATTTTCTGAAAGACAAAAAAAAAAAATCTCTATGGTGTAGGTTTTTTCCCTCCTCAGACACTGTTAAAAAAAAAAAAAAAAAAAAAAAGAATATCACCATGGCACAATGACTTTGCTGACGATAAAGCAGAAATGGCCTTTCTTAACCACACGGAAGAAAAAATTTGCTGTGATGCTTTAGCCCCTTTTTTTCTACATTTTTTTTAAAGATATGACAGAAACAGAATGACACCATGGTTAGTGGCCTTTCTTAAACTTAAAGACACAGTCAAAAAAAAAAAGACAAAGGCACCATGATACAATGACTTTTTCTTAAAATTAAGCAGATGAAAAGAATTCCATTACGGTACATTGGCTCTTGCTAAATACATCAAGGAAAAGTATTTTTTTTACATACAGGCACATTAAAAAAAAAATAAATGAATAAAGCTACTGTGCAGCACTTGCTTTTCCAGAAGACACATAAAAGTGATTACCATATGCAACAGCTTTTCTTCAAGGCACAACAACAGAGAGGCGCAACAGCATACCTCACAGACTGACCATAAAGGTCTTGGCATTTGTGTGTGTGCCTGGTTGTGTTTTAAAGTAGCCACGCCAGTTCGCGGTCCATGTATGGCCTCTGTGATCAGCTGGGCTATAAACAACATGGCATGACTTGAGTTTGCTCCCCTACCGTATTCTGTTACCACTAGAGCTCTTTTGTTCGTTTTGTTTCGTTGTGTTTGTTGCCCCAGCGGGACCCTATTACAGAGTTAACAAGCGCGCTATGTGCTCAAAAGGGAAGACTAAAGCAGGGCAGCTACGTCTAAACGCCAATCACATGAGCTTGTTTTGAGTAGTGTGTTCAAATCTTCTACATTGCAGATGTTTACCCTCGAATGAATCCAATGTCGCCGAGATGACTAGATTATGATTACGCCCACAAGATCTGTGTGCCTGTCCTTCCAGTTTTGATCCAATTATTCTTTTCACTTTTCCTTCCAGGTGCATCTCTTCATCACATGAAAGGTCATAATACATCTAGGTATTTTCCTCTTCTGTTAACCAAATGGTGGTGGATAAGAATTCGAAAATTTGAAGTCTATGGGGGGGAAAAAATGCAAATGCCTCTGCAGGACTTTACAGGAAATGTGGTCCAAATCATGTAGTGGGAAGCTCTCTACAGTTGAAAAGAGAGAAATGATTAAGCTGCGCACCATTTCTGGTCTGAAAGAAGAAAAAGCTCTCTCAAGCTTTGTCTTCTTTCACCTTTGATAACAACTTGATGAAATGTCCTCATCAGAATACGCACTGTCACATTTTAGGTTCAATGGCGACAACCCACCTCAGGGTACGTTAAACATGAATGCTATCCAATGGAACTGGAGAAGGGAGAGAACCTGTCTGATAACGCGCGCAAGTAAAACACACACACACACACACACACACACACACACTGATGCCACTAGAAAGAGAAGCTGATCGACTAGGTGCCTGCAAGACCTGGGGATGGACCTCGCTGGCACACACACTGTGTTGCTCACCTCCCAGTATATGAGCTCCAGACCCCACCAGCCAATGAGCCCAGTTGAAGATGGGTCGTTTGGATGTGCCGGGGTGCGGCCGGAACAGGGCCATGACTGGCTGCAAGCGGGATGGACAGAAAACGTCAGACGACCAGTATTAATCAACCAAAAGCATGCAATTAGTTCTGTTTAAAGGGCTACTCTAGACTACATTTGGCCCAGAGTCAACTGACTGAGAAATGTGAAACGCCACGAGTTACCAGATCCATTTGTAAACACATATTCATTCACTGCACATTTGTTTTTTTTCTACGCATGGTCATGCACACACACACACACACACACACACACACACACACACACACACACCTATGGAAACAATTTTATGTGGACATTTCTATGTTGAGGGTCTTTTTTTTTTTAATTCGATTAATACAAGATTCATAGATGAATTATTAAGAACAGTACGTCTACATACAGAACGTTCTATAATAAAAAAAAAATTTTAAATCCCCATTTTCAATGCGTTTTATCACTTCTGCCAAATTATCATATTTTCCAACGCCCACATTCTAGACAGAGAGAGAGAGACAGAGGACACAAACACGCATCACAAACTTGATTTCAAAATATAAAAACTGATCGACCAACGTCTTTTTATCTGCATACCAAATATAACTTTTTCACTACGGTAAAAAACACACATTGACAGTGAATTAAGGATATGTTACTTCAAACTTCATTTTCGATCATGCATACATTTTTTTTTTAAAAAGCCCCCCCCCCCCCCCCCCCCCTCAGTCTGGATAGATACGAAAGGAAACGCTGAATACTTTTTTGATCCAATTATTCTTTTCACTTTTCCTTCCAGGTTCTAAGTCTGGAAAAACTATACGAAAAGTTTATTTTGAATACAATAAGAAGCGACTGGTGGAGAGAGAGAGAGACACAGAGAGAGAGAGAGGGGGGGGGGGAGACTGGTGGACGGAGGGTAAGAGGACTAAGCAGGTGAGTGCCCTGCGTTTGTGGGGGAGAAGAGACACCACTGAACACCACAGAAGTGATGTTGGTCACGAAGCTGCGTCTCCTCTGGAAGGAAGTGTAGGGAAGAGGTGGGGGTGGAGGTGGCTTTCTTATAATCTGATCTTGACTGCTCCCTCAGAGGGCTGCTGGTGGTGGACAAGTGACAGGATTGGCATGGACGTGTCTAGTCTGTATATAGAGGGGGGGATCCACTAGAGTGAGCGGCTCGAATAACACCACTGAGAGAGCACAGTTAAGACGTTAACAATGAAGGAGCAGACTTTAACAATATCACAACGTTTTTTTTCCAAACAACACATTGAAAAAACATTGGACTTTGATCAGTCATTTTTTTTTTCCTGGGTGAGATTTTGCTGGAAAATAAATAGTTGCTCAGCAAGGAAGGAGGGGCAATGTAATCTAAAAAAAAAAAAAAGCAATTAGTGATCAGTGGGCATATTTTATATCTATTATTTTGTGTGTGGCAAGTATGGGACACATTTGCTTTGAACTTGCATGTGGCAACAGTAAGTACTGTGTCTACTATCGCAGTTACAATCTAATCTGATCAAATATCGAATTGTCCATAGAAGACCGTTCTGTACCCTTCTTAACCACAAATGGAATGGTTAAAAAGAAAAGAAAAAAAAGACAAGACAGACCCACACGAATGAAACAAACTCCTCACTCACATTAATGACAGTCAGAACCGTAACGATGATGCCAAGGATTGGGTGGGCTTTCTTGTACCACTCTCCACGAATCTGCACACAGCTGCACATGCTTTTCATCAACATTGCAACAACACACAACACACACACGCACGCACGCATACACTCACACACACACACACACATACGCGCATGCATGCATGCACACACACACACACACACACACACACACACACACACACCGGGAAGAGAAAAGAAAAATGCTAATAAAACGGGAATAGTTATCTCTGTAAAATATCCTGAACACCGGCCCATATGTGCACTTGTGGGTGGGTGTGCATATACACCCACATGTGCATGGATGAATATATACTTGCCCATGAATGCAAGCTATATGCGTAGACTATCTCAAAAGTTTCACGACTGCAAAATATTTTCCTGATGATCATAGCAACCTGAGATTTTTGGAGTCACTTTTCTAGTGCGTTCTTATGCTTGTGACAAAGATGTTCCTGATGAATAAAGTCAGCTGAGTTTTTTTTTTTAGCCAGCTTTCTTCAGTTATTCTTCCCCATCCCAGCCCATTTCTCTCCAACCCCCTGCCCCCTTCCCCCACCCTCAAGTCCAAATAAAAAAAACAATGGAAGCTGCCCTGAAGTGAGACAAGTACCTGCAAATCATGGCAACAGATCAAATGAATTGGGTCATGTTTCTCCTCTGTGATCTTCATGACTTCTTTGTTTGTCTGGCACGAAAGATCTGGCATTCTTTTGAACCTATGCTTACATGTCAACGTTTCTCTCTCTCTCTCTCTCTCTCTCTCTCTCTCACACACACACACACACACACACACACACACACACACACACACACTCACTCACTCACACACCACACACACACACACACACCACCACTTCCACCACACACACTCACACACTCTCTCTCTCTCTCTCTCTCACTCACCACCTACCACTTCCACACACACACACACACACACACACACACACACACACACACAGAGTGTTCCTTACATCGCTGTATCCCTCCACTTCCACGAAGATGACGACGAAACCGGTAGCAGTGGCCAGGAATGCCGTGACCATGCAGGCTCTGTGAATCTGAAAGCGGAAAGAAAACACAAGTTCCAGACAGTCACCATGCCCACGTCCTCCTCTGGCTGCTTGGCCAGAACTAAAACAGAACCAGAGGTTCTGCGTTGATCAGATTTTGGCTCGTACGGAAACCGTTTTCAACCCGACCGTTCAAGTAGTTACATTCCATCTTCTAAACAAATCAGTGTGTGTGCGTGTATGTATGCGTGTGTGTGCGTGGTGTGGGAGTGCGCGCGCGCGCGCGTGTGTGTGTGTGTGTGTGTGTGTGTGTGTGTTTTTCTAGGCGTGTGTAAATGTGTGTTGTTGTGTGTATTGCTGTTGCTGTTTGTGTGTGTGTGCGTCTGTGTGTGTATATGTGTTGTTTGTGTTGTGTATGTCTCTGCGTGTGTGTGTGTGTGTGTGTGTACGTATGTGTGACCTCTTTCACAACGGACTATGCTTGCGCGTTTGCTTTGACGCATGCATCCACACAGAGATTCATCGGACAGACGTGAAGAGGTTGAGCTCCGCACAGACATCGACTCTTCCACGAGAAAATCTCGGTCCTCTACCGTGCTGTCACAAGCGGGATTTGGAACCCAGGGTCAAACGAACAGCACTACATCCACTGAGAAACCAGGCCTCGTAAACCTCTTTTTATGAAGCAGCTGTGATGACACTGCACTTAATGCACCGAGTAGGAGAGTTCTTGAATGAGTACAGGACACTTGCAGTTCTTGCTAAGACGGTCATAACAGTGATTGCATAACTGATATATAATACGGTGAGCTCAGTATCTTTCAGTGAAACAAAATAACAACTCAAGCTCCTGTGTGTGATATCTGTTTAGGCACACACGTCAAAAACGTTTTGAAAATAATTTTGCTATTTTTTTAATCTGCCTGCCTGTCTGTCTACCTGCCTCTCTCTCTCTCTCTCTCTCTCTCTCTCTCTCTCTCTCTCTCTCTCTCTCTCTCTCTCTCTCTCTCTCTCTCCTGCCCTCCCTCCCTCTGATTTTGGTATAGAAGTTTGATAGTTTTGTAGCTTTGTATCCGTAAGACACATCCTAAAACAGAAACCTGATTTTGTCCGTTTTACATAATAACACGTCCATAAATGACGGGTCTCGATCAGTAAGGGCAATCCTCTTTCTCTCTCTCCCCCACTCTGTTTCTGATTGCATACCCCTTCAATACTTGTCAATGTTAAATAGGGAACCCCTCTCCCTCTGTGTGTGTGTGTGTGTGTGTGTGTGTGTGTGTGTGTGAGGTTGTGTGTGTGTGTGTGTGTGTGTGTGTGTGTGTGTGTGTGTGTGTCTGTTGTTTTTTCATCCGACTGGCATAGCCGTCCATACAGTACCTATCCCAAACTCACCTGGAACCAGATCTTCTCTCTCCGCACCACGTGCTGTCCTCCCACACGTCTTTGAAGTACCTGGCGAACACGATGCCAATGCTGGCAGCAAAGATCCATGCCACTATCATCAGGCTCCCTGTTGGCACAGAAACATGACACAGCCACAGACCTGTCAGCACAGAGATGGTGACACAGGCACTGACCAATCAGCACAGAGACATGACACAGCCACAGACCTGTCAGCACAGAGACATGACACAGCCACTGACCTGTCAGCACAGAGACATGACACAGACACTGACCTGTCAGCACAGAGACATGACACAGACACTGACCTGTCAGCACAGAGACATGACACAGACACTGACCAATCAGCACAGAGACATGACACAGCCACAGACCTGTCAGCACAGAGATGGTGACACAGCCACTGACCAATCAGCACAGAGACATGACACAGTCACTGACACTGACCTGTCAGCACAGAGACATGACACAGACACTGACCTGTCAGCACAGAGACATGACACAGACACTGACCTGTCAGCACAGAGACATGACACAGACACTGACCTGTCAGCACAGAGACATGACACACAGACACTGACCAATCAGCACAGAGACATGACACAGCCACTGACCTGTCAGCACAGAGACATGACACAGACACTGACCTGTCAGCACAGAGACATGACACAGACACTGACCTGTCAGCACAGAGACATGACACAGACACTGACCTGTCAGCACAGAGACATGACACAGCCACTGACCTGTCAGCACAGAGACATGACACAGACACTGACCTGTCAGCACAGAGACATGACACAGACACTGACCTGTCAGCACAGAGA
>JADBJO010000881.1:185000-187500 GCA_016801955.1 Conus betulinus
TGGCGACCTGCTCTCCCCGAGAGAGAGCATATATATTTAGATTTTACCTATCAAAATCGGTTGAAATGAAAGTAATGCAATAATTTGCAGTGAAATACTCTACAAATAATAAAAGGAATCCCCGAAGATGGAGTACGCTGCCTTAATGGCAGGAAAAAAACGGTCATACACACAAAACTCCACTGCCTCTCTATACAGGGAGTGTCCGCAGGAGTATCAGCAGAAAGAAAGAAAGAAAAGAAAAGGAAAAGCAGCGTTTGAAAAGAACACACGCACGCACGCACGCGTGCGCGCGCGCGCACATACACACACACACACACACACACGGACGCTCGCACACACATACATGCACATGCGCGCGCGCGCGCACACACACACACACACACACACACACACACACACACACACACCACTGACCTGGGCCGGGGTTGGGTGGGGGACTGGGTGGTGGGTTGTGGGGCTGGTGTCGGGTCATAACCAACGTCCTCCGTGAAGTTCACCAAACTGATGGCTCGGGGGGATATCTCCTTCTCCCTTTCATGCTGTAGTGGTATCTCTGTGGAAGAGCGCAGCCGGAGATGATATAATGATAAACAGCAGCAGCAGCAGCAGCATCGTCATCATCATCATCATCGTCGTCGTCGTCATCGTCATCATTCATCTTCATCATCAATTCATATTCATCCTCATTTTCATTCATCATCATCATCATCATCATCATCATCATTGTCGTCGTCGTCATCGTCATCATCATCATTCATCTTCATCATCAATTCATCTTCATCATCATTTTCATTCATTCATCATCATCATCATCATCATCATCATCATCATCATCATCATCATCATCATCATCATCATCATCATCGTTGTAGTCGTCTTTTTATTCATCTTCATCGTCATTTTCATCAGCATCATCATGACCCTCCTCGACTCCTCCTCCTCCTTCCTCCTTCTTTCTTCGGCTTCTACTACTACTACTACTACTACTACTACTACTACTACTACTACTACTTCTTCTTCATATGCTACTTTCTCCTTCTTCTTATTCTTGTTCTTCTTCTTCTTTTTGCTTCTTCGTTTCTTCTTCCTCTTCTGCTCTTCTTTCTTTCTTTCTTCTTCTTCTTCTGCTTCTTCTTCTGCTTCTTTCTTTCTCCTCTCTTCTGCCGCTGCTTCTTCTTCTTCTACTTCTTTTTTCTGCTTCTTTCTTTCTTTCTTTCTTCTTCTTCTTCTTCTTCTTTCTTCTTCTTTCTTCTTCTTTTCTTCTTCTTCTTCTTCTTTCTTTCTTCTTTCTTCTTCGTTGTCGTCTTCTTATTCATTTTTATTTATCATCATCATCATTATTCATCATCACCATCTTCATTATCATCATCATCAACATCATGTTAATCATCATCTATTATCATCATCATCATCAACACCTCCATTCATCATTCTCATCAATATCATCCTCATTTTCATCATCATCTTCAACATGAATATCATCATCATCAACATCACCATGATCATGATGATGATGGCCATCATCACTATCATCCTAACGCTGTCGGTTGAGCAGTCGCTGTGACGAACGCCTGGGCAATCGGTGACACAGCTCCTCCTCCGCAGTCATGAGCAACAGGAGAGAGATGCTGACCACTCTGATGAATCTTTTTTTTTTTCCTTTCATTGATATCAGAAGTGTCTTCAATGAGCAACTGACGTGTTTGGCTTTTCAATGGCACAAGATTCCTCGTTTGTCATTATTCATAATACTTTTTTTTAAGCATTTCTTTATTTATTAGTGATTTGTACATAAACAAACTATTGAACGTAATCACTTCTATGAAACATACATTGTGTACGGTTGGCTCAAGTACGTGGGTAATGCGGTCAGCGTACCTACGTTTTGTTGGTTTCTGTTATTCAGTTTAGTATTGTGTTTGAGGTGCCTTGTGCATCCATATACTCTTACAGGCTTTTTTCTCTTCTAAACTTGATCACACTTTTTCCCTCGCATTCGTGTTTTTATCTCGCCCTCTAATGAACCCGGTATGCGCTTTCTGGGGCAATGCTATATCCACAAAAGTATGCCCATGTTTGCTGCAATTCAACGAACGCCGACATATCGATTTCGGCACCTTTCACGTGAATAAATCAATCTGTGGCATGTTTCATGAAAATGATTTGGGCACAGACAGATTTAGCACTGGTGTCAACCTACGTCTGCGCCAATCGATCCTCTTCCAGATGGGAATTCAGCCGGGTCGGCGGCACTCTGTCTCCAATCTTCCCTGAAAGTTCCCTGTAGGAGGAGACCCCCCCCCCCCCCCCCCCCCCCCCCCCGGTTGCTACAGACCTGTCTGCTCTTTTTACTCTTGTACAAGTGGGGATGATGGCGTGTCTGACAGCTTTAGGGTAGATGAACAATTAGGGCAACTCTTGCTCCCATGATGAAATAAATACACGCACTTAACTCCAAACGAATGCTGCTTGTGACACCGAATCGCCTGGCAGAAAT
>JADBJO010000881.1:200000-202500 GCA_016801955.1 Conus betulinus
GCGCCGAGGGAATGATGAATAAGTCTGTACACAGTCTTTTACATACATAAACGCGCACCAGCACATGCGCGCGCGCGCAAGCTCGTCACAGCACACACACACTCTCTCTCTCTCTCTCTCTCTGACACACACACACACACACACACACACACACACACACACACACACACACACACACACCTCTCTCACACACACACACACACACACACACACACACACCTCTCTCACACACACACACACATCTCTCTCTCTCTCTTTCTCTGACACACACACACACACTCTCTCTCTCTTTCTGTCTCTATCTCTCTCACACACACACACACACACACACACACACACACACACACACACACACACACAGGGAGCCCGAACGTGCAGGCACAGAGAGAGAGAGAGAGAGAGAGAGAGAGAGAGAGAGAGAGAGAGAGAGAGAGAGAACAGAATGCACAGCACGCTTGAATTTACAGAGAGAGAGAGAGGGCAGGGCAGGTTGAGAGTGAGAGAGAGAGAGCGCGAGAGACAGACAAACAGACAGACAGACAGACAAAGAGAGAAACAGAGAGAGAGAGAGAGAAAGAGAGAGAGAGAGGTGCTTATAGCCCAGCCCGACTTCAAGGGGCCATGTCAGGGCTGTCACCGCGTTGAAGTCAACTTACAAGTCATTAAAAAAAAAAAAAAAAAACTCATTCACACAAGACTTTAAAAGACACCGTCTAAATAACATACTGAAAAATTTCGTCGAAAATCTTTCTCCTATCCCTAAAATCTCAGATCAGATGGAAAAGCGTCCATCTCTTTCAGAAATTCAAACATCAACGTCAGGTGGAACATCCCTGAACAAGGTCATCAGGGGGTCTGCTGTAAAATGTTTATGTCTCACATCATGCAAGCCCCAACACTCTAAAAGAACGTGTTTCACTGTGAGTGGTACATGACATGGAATGCACCACGGAGCTTTTTCACCTTTTAAAAGATAAGAATGGGTGTAAAAGGAGTGGCCTGCAAGCAGACCGCGCAAGACTGTTTTTCTTCTTTAAGACTGCCCCTACAACATGGTTACAAACTCTTTCAGGTCTGGACGGATTAGGAACAGTTTACGCAGCATGTGCCCCACCCGTGGAGACTGATGGGGGAAAAAAGGCGAGCCAACGTCACTCAAGTTGAATATGGAAAGTATGGCATATAGTCAAAAATTCTTTTCCTTTCAACTCTGTAGATGTTCGGGTTTTTTTTTTTTTTTTTTTTTTTTTTTTTTGTTGTTTTGTTTAGTGCAAAATTTAATGAGTAGGGTAGGAACACATTTTTCTTTGTTGTTGTTGTAGAAAATACTGTGACCAGTATCGCAATGGCTTGAGTGATGAAAATGTTGTATCTGTCCCCAAACTCTTTCCCTTCAACCCACCAGGCTCTGCAGAGGGATGTCTTTAAATGATAAAGATCAGACAGAATAAGAATGCATTTTCCTTTTCATTGACACTGGAGCATTCTGTAAGAGAATTACTTTTGAAATCGTTTATACCGTTATCAGTATATCGAAAGTGTGTGTGTGTGTGTGTGTGTGTGTGTGTGTGTGTGTGTGTGTGTGTGTGTGTGTTGTGTGTGTGTGTGTGTGTGTGTTTGTGTGTGTGTGTGTGTATGTGTGTGTGTGTGTGTGATACCGATGTGTTGAGCTGGTAAGGGTGTATGGGGTCAGGAAGACGTAAACTAATGCTGACCTGTCCCAGTACATCACATTTTTGGTCGCGTCACAACATGCACGGGCGACAAACAAAACAGAACTTTGTATCATTTTGAAACTGAGGGTGTTGTAATTTTCAAGAAACTCAAGGCCCTCCCCCCCCCCCCCCCCCCCCCCCTCCCGCCTCCGCACACACACACACACACACACACACACACACACACACACACACACACTCGTTGACCCATACCCCGACAACCCTCAAATCAGTGAAAACAAGTCATCATCTGAAGACGATCGGTTGGTTGGTTGTTGGTTGTTTGTAAATCTCTGGATTGCTGTTTTCTTACAGTAAATGCTACGGTTTTTCTTGCTTGCTAAAAAAAAAAGTTATTTATCTTTTGACGCCTATGGACTCCCATATAGCGGACCCGAAGCCGAAGCCACGTAAATCTCACCATCGTGTCACAAGCCTACTGAACGTAATAGGTCGGTTCTTCACTTCTTAATCATAGGAGATGTACCCGCGAAAGACGATCTCTCAAACGCAATCGTGTTTTTTGTAGTGTTAAGATTTTTTCTTTGGGTGCAGGGGGTGGAGGCAGGGGGTGGGGGGGGGGGGGGGGGGGGGGGGGGGGGCGGAGGGTGTGCGACGTTATGACGAAGCACTTTTTTTCTGTTTTTAGTTTGTTTACTTTGTTATTCATTTATTCCTTTGATCACGCGTGACAGGTCATGTACCGATTGTGAGATGAAAAACTGGGGAGGTATTTTTTCCCATCTAGTACATGATCAGTGAAGCAAATAATTGTGTGTGTGTGT
>JADBJO010000881.1:212500-215000 GCA_016801955.1 Conus betulinus
CTCATTCTCCCGTCTTATTTCAATGTTGTTACTTCCACGCCGCTCAGTCCGACCAGTCCTTTTACAGCCACACCCGATGCATACTACAGCAGCCCCCAATGCCAGCAGGCTAGAGACAACCCACCGGAGGAGACGCTGCACTGCCGCCGAGATGGCTTCGGTGGTGTTCAGCGACTGATCATACATGTACTTCATTATAAAAAAAAAAAGAAGAAAAAAAACACACACATTTTTATGTTTTGAATGGAAGCGCGAAAATTATACAGACACATACTAGAATACACGCCTGTGTACATACACAGTACATAATAAGCAAAATGAAATCTGCATGACATCACATAGCGTCACCAACTCACACCGAGTTCGTGGCAATGGGGCGGAAAGAAGACATCGCTGTGAACGACCCGTTAGGTTGGCGATGTGTTGTTTTGGCCTTGAAACACGCAGCAGACTTTTAGCCTCCAGGGCGACAGGAAAAGTACGAGAGGGGCGGCGGGGTGGGGGTGGAAGGGGAGGGGGGTGTCGCTAGAATGGACGAGAGCAAGAGAATGCACCTCACGATTGACATGACTCGTCAATCTAAACTGTTCCTTTTGCGTCCAGCATTTTTCCTGCCCCCCCCCCCCCCCCCCCCCCCCCCTCAATCGCTCACGCTCTCTCATTCTGTCTCTCTCTCATTCTTTCTCTGTCTCTATCTTTGTCCCTCTGTCTGTCTTTCTTTTCTCTATCTCTGTCCCTCTCTCTCTCTCTCTCTAATTCTCTCTCTCTCTCTCTCCCCTCCCTCTCTCTGGTGGTGGTGGGTAGGAGAGTGTGGGTGGGACTCTCCGGGTATCCCCCCTCGATCCTCCTCCCTCACCCCCCACCCCACCCCCCCCCCCACCCACACACACACACACACACAATGAAAGTCAGCTCTGCCAATCACTGTCCCTGTACGTACGCTCTTTTTTCCTTCGGGAGACGACTCTCGCCGACACATGTGGAGTTCTTTCCCTTGTCGTATTTCTCCGTGTGACGGAAATACTGTTTTCTTCCCCTAACCGCCTCCTCCTCCCTCCTCCCCCCCTCCTCCTCTCCAGTCCCCCTGATAGTATAGTTACGACAACAGAAGATATACAGGTATCTGGTAAATTTCTACGTTGAAACAACTCCTCGACCTGTATCTAACTTGAGTTTCAAACATGCATTCTAATCATTTCCCGGACACGCAGGATAAATATCTTTTTTCTTTTTTCTTTTTCTTTTTTTTAACTCTAGTTTCAAAGTGAAGTGACTGCCAGCGGAGACTGAAATCAGTTTTAAAAGATGATTAAAATAAATCCACCAGATGACAGGGACAAAACAAATTACAAAGACAAAACCTGACGTGTTTCGACCACTCAGGTCTTTTTCAGGCAAGATAAACAACATTCAGGACAATGAACACGAAAAACGAGCAATCACTTGTCTTCTCAAATTCGGCGCAAGATGAGTGTTGAACGGATTTTTACCTAACTGATTTATTTCAAATTCCTTTCATTTTTTTTTTTCTATTTTAGTAACCATCGTGGAGCATATTAGGTGACAGTGGGCGTTTAACACGAATGTAATGAACTACAACTGGTATCGGACAAATTGTACATCTTCATACATATATTTTCTGCTCCCATTTGATCTTTTCCCCCATTTAAATCGTGTTCCCCGCTACATTTAACACAATTTCGCTTCTTCACTCATATGCAAACATTATTCATTCCGTGGACTCGGTTTTCACTATTTCATTTCTTAATTTATCTATTTATTCATTTGATTCTTGAAGTATGTAAAGTTTGGCGGGCGGGGAGAGGAAAGGGTAGGGGGTATGGAAGAAACGGGGGAGGGGGGGGGGGGGGGGGGGGAGAGAGGTAGAGTTTGTGGAAGCGTGGGGGAAAGAGACTAAGAAAGGCCATGGGATAGGCATGGGTGGAGTTTAAAGGAGTAAAACCTTATTAATTTTGAATAACCGCACATACTCGTACAAACGCGTGTAATTAAAAAAAAAATAGAAGGAAAGCTTATTCTTTAACCCTGAATAAAGATGATTTTGACTTGACCTGACTGACTTCGCGCACACACACACACACACACACACACACACACACACACACACACACCACACACACACACACACACACACACACACACACACACACACACACACGGCTCTCCCAACGAGGTACGGGGAAAGGGTGTGTTCCCAAAACGAGGAACTTTCCACGAATTGTGGCAGACCTTTCATTCAAAACACTTCCCCCTCCCGGTCCCCCCCCCCACCCCCACCCCCACCTCCTCCCCTCCTCTCTATCTCTCCTTTACGTCCCCCCCCCCCCCCCCCCCCCCCCCCCCCCCCACACACACACACACACACACACACACAAACGCTTCCTTCTTTGTGCCCTTCACCTTCAGTCCTTCTTACGAGGAAATCGGAGCACTTGACATTAGTTGACATTAGTGTGTGTTTGTTGGGTTTGTTTTCAAG
>JADBJO010000881.1:225000-227500 GCA_016801955.1 Conus betulinus
TTTTTTTTTTTTTTTTTTTTTTTTTTTTTTTTTTTTTTGGTCATAGCTACACTCGTGAAGTGTCACACACTAGCACACTAGGAGGGACACCTCTCCTTCATCAACACAATGCCTGGCGATGAATGGACACCTGACGGGTATTACCCTCAGTCTATATATGTCAGGACAATCGGAACCCTTGTTAGCACAACGACAGCCGTTGAGTGTGAAAGGACACGAGATGTATGGTTATTACGAGCTGCGTGTGTGTTCTGGTCTCATCAGCAGTAGCACCTGCTGCCACATCAGGCCTAAACTGACCCATGTCAGACTTGTCAGCCTCTTTTGTGGTTCAAACCCAGCCTGCCGCGGTAGGTTCACAGATGTCATCACTTTGGGGAAAAAAATCAAATAAGGCACTGCTAAAAGAAAAAAAAAAAAAAAAAAAACTGAGTGACATAGTTTTATTGTGAGAATTGAAAAGGCACACACACACACACACACACACACACACACACACACACACACACACACACTGCTCAAATGCGCGAAACAAAAAAATGAGTCACACAGTTTTATTGTGAGAATAAGACAAGCATACAGAGAGAGAGAGAGAGAGAGAGAGAGAGAGAGAGAGAGAGAGAGAGAGAGAGAGAGAGGAGGAGGAGGGAGAGAGAGAATACAAAGAGTCGCATAGTGTTATTGTAAGAATTAGACAAGCATACATATCAACACACACACACACACACACACACACACACACACACACACACCCTTCAGGCGAGTAAGACTATCCCTTTACTGTATACGTCATCCATTCTGATTAACATTTTGTTAACACCCAGCTCGAGAGAAGAGGTTTTCAACACACACACAAAAAAAAAAAAAAAGCAGGTTCTCACTTCAAAACAAAAACAAAAACAAAGCAAAACGAAAACAAAACAAGAACAAAAACAAAACCCTCACGAACTAAGCCGATTCAACGAAAACATCACTGTGAACAATTCATCACGTCCCACTGCACCGAGACCCACAATAGAAATTCGGCATTATCATCATCACCTCCACAGCAACCCCCCCCCCCCCCCCCCCCCCCCCCCCCCCCCCTCCTCCTCTCCTCAAGTAAAGAACATCCTGGGTAACAACAGTTGCCAACGCCTCAGGGCCGGGCTACAGAAACACACGGACGTCATCTGTCCGCGGCCGTTCAGCTCCGATTGTGATCAGGGTTGTGTTGGAGGGACTGGCGTGTGATGGAGGACACGTGTTAGGCTTACTGATCACACCACACAGGTCGGTATCTGATGAGCTATTGCAGTTCTTCTTCCTTGGCCGGATTTGATTTTTTTTTTTTTCCCGTAATAAGAGGACCTGTACTTAATGTTCGTGATGATTACTATCCCTCATGTGCGAGGAATATCGCGTATACATACATACATATACTTTTTTTTTCAAAAGATCACGTGAGGATGTGTAACTTGCAACGTGTCCCCGTTGCAAACAACCAAACGAGCAAAATCTTTTTGGACTGGAGAAGGTAGCAGCGTCAGATTTTTTTTTTCCAAAGTCTTTGCGGCGGGAACTTAGGAATTCTATACCACCCCAAATGTGTTTTCAGTAGGTTTGTTTAAAAATGGTCAGTAAGGGCGGCAGTATCAATGTTGTTATGTCATGTTATCGTGTGTCTTGTAAGGCCCTGGTGATGACTAAAGCAGTCTGGGCACAAGACAGAATCTGGGGCCTCAACAAGTGTAGTTTGTATTTCACTGATAGACAGATAAACAGACAGACAGATATGGATAGGTAAAGGGTCAAAACTAAAGTAAGATTTCAGGAGACATTATACATGTATGAGAAGGGAGATTGATCGATATTTACATACATATAATACAGTTTGCTCTATTAATTTTTTCAAGTACAGCTGTGGATTGGAGAATGGTATGTTTTTTTGTAGACTGTCTAAAATGGAAATCATTCTACACACCAAGAAAACCTTTATTATACAGCAGAAATGAAACATGGACCCAAAAAAAAACAAATGAAAACGCTACATTTGATGTGACCATGGGATCATATGACGGTGCTGAAACATGCGAACTGGTTGGACTGTTCATGCTATCCACATCCAAAAACAACTCGGAAAGCAAGTTGGATTATACAGAGACGATGGCCTTGCCGTACTAAACAACAACCCAAGAACCATCGAAAACAAGAAAAAAGAACTATGCAAAAATCTTCCAAAACCAAAACTTTAAAAAAATCACCGTTGAAGCAAACAAAAAGATAGTAAACTACCTAGACATAACGCTTGACCTCAATAACCATATATATAAACCATACAAGAAACCTAATGACACACCCATCTATGTAAACATCAATAGCAACCACCCACCATCTATACTAAAAACCATACCTAATGGTATAAACAAGAGATTATCTAATCTCTCTCACAACGAAAGAATATTCAACAACGCAGCAGCAGAATACCAAGAAGCAATACAAAAAAGTGGTTATAGCTACA
>JADBJO010000881.1:232500-235000 GCA_016801955.1 Conus betulinus
ACACACACACACACACACACACACACACACACACACACACACACACACACACACACACACACACACACACACACACACACACACACAGAGTCACGAGTCCGGACAGTGAACGGCGCGGTGCTGACTGCTTCAATCTGTCAGTGTCGTCGGAGAATGTTTTTGCCTTGAGCACGGGGGAGGGGGGGGGGGGGGGGGGGGGGCGGATTGAACTGACAAGCGTTTTTGACAAAAACATCAATCCAGTCTGGGGCTCTTATATGTCAAAGTGTTGCACGAGCAGGAAGGTGGGAGGGAGAGTAGTGGGGGGGTGGGGGATAGCAGATACTCATCTTCCAACCTTTCTTTTTTTTTTAACTAAAAGCTCGAGAGGTGGGTGGAGGCCTGGGGGTGGGGGTGGGGGTGGGGTGGGGGGGGCTCTCGACTTCCAACGTCTTGTAAAAGCGAAGGGGGGGTGGGGGTGGATGGGAGCGGGGCATCACAATATAACTTGCCATTAATTATTTTCTTTTCACACACACACCCCTCCCCCCCCCCCCCCCCCCCCCCAAAAAAAAAAAAAAAAAAAAAAAAAAAAAAAAAAGAAAACCAAAACAAACAGTGATGCAGTCTGAAACAAGATATAACTTTTTGTATGTCTCGCCAAAAATGTCGTTCAGGAAAAAACAAACACTGCCATCACTTAAAAATGTACAAAACAAATACTTCTTTCCCTTTGAGTCTTCTGTTTTGTTTTGTTTTGTCTATTCGATGCTTCCTTCCGCTTCAAATACTGGGGACAGTGTGTGTGTGTGTGTGTGTGTGTGTGTGTGTGTGTGTGTGTGTGTGTGTGTGTGTGTGTGTATGTGTGTGTGTGTGTGAGGGAGGGATCGGAGGGAAGGTAGTCTGCCCCTCTCCATGATGTTTTTCATCGGCGGGAAGGTGGAGAGAGTGAGAGAGAGAGAGAGAGAGAGAGAGAGAGAGAGAGGGGGGGGGGGGGCGCTCCCCTAGTTCTGACGCTCCTACCCATGGCATTTCTTATTCTGTCTGTGTCATTTTTTACCCCTCTGCTTCCCAGCTGACATACTTTTGTAAGAAATAAGTTCGAAGCAATTTTGGCGTGTAAACTCTTTTCACACGAGATTCAGTCTGGTGAAATGCATTTTGTGCATTGCGCATCATGAGCCAACAAACACCACTGACGGCAGAAAATGCTCGCTTGTCAATAATAAACAAGATGCAAAGCATATATAACGCACTCCCAGTTTATCTTGAATACGCGTGAGATATTCCATAAAGAGGAAAACCCGTTTTGGGCCGTTATAGCCGTTAGTAACGGCTGTTCTGGTAAAATCGGCCATCATCTGTGACCCATAATAAAATACAATTACAAATTTTCAAAAGATCGGCCAAGTACTTTCTGAGATATTCCATAAAAAAAAACAAACCATTACGTAAGTAACGGCTATAACGGTAAAAATAAAACATCGGGCATCATCCACGACCCATAATGAACATACTTACAAATTTTCAGAAAGATCGGCCCAGTAGTTTTGTCTGGAGCGAGTGGAACATATTTTGACCATGACACACACACACACACACACACACACACACACACACACACACACACAGAGAGAGAGAGAGAGAGAGAGAGAGAGAGAGAGAGAGAGAGAGGAGAGAGAGAGAGAGAGAGAGAATTTCTTCGTTCCCATTGAAAGTACTCCCTGTCCTAAAAGAACTGGGAGTACAAAAACGAAAAGTAGAAAAGATATGAACAGGGTTGTTTCAAATTCATACCAGACTGAAAACTTTTGTTTCGGAACGATTCTTTTTCTTCCCTGCTATTCAATCTTGGAGGCGCACTATTGAAAAGTGTAAAACAAACAAAAGAGAAAATACAAACCAGGCGAGCGACTCTCCTTGATTTAAATTCATGTTGTCACTAGTCTGGCAGTCCACGCTGCAGTGCAACGGCCGGGACGTATGTTTAGATTTGGTGGCAAGTATTTCATCGAGTGACAGACCAAAGGCAAACGGCTTCCATGCACTTACTGCTAATTGTGGTGGACTTTTATGGCGGGGAGGGGGGAAGGGGTGGATGTATTTCACCCGGAAACATTGTCGTGTGACTGCAGGCCTTAAGATAGGTAAGGTAAGGTAAGGTAAGGTAAGGTAAGATAATGTTGCTTATAAAAGTAAGGTGATGTATTGTTGCTTAGAGCCCAGCCGACCGCGAAGGACCATATCAAGGCTGTCACCGCGTTCAAGTCAACACACAATTCAGGCCTTAGGAGAATATCAAACAATACTCCATCCAGCAAAACTATGTATGGTAACGTTAGAAACTGCATGGTAACGTTAGAAACTGCATGGTAACGTTAGCAACTGCATGGCAAAATTAGAAACTGCATGGCAAAGTTAGAAACTGCATGGTAACGTTGGCAACTGCATGGCAAAGTTAGAAACTGAATGGTAACGTCAGAAACTGCATGGTAACGTTAGCAACTGCATAGCAAAGTTA
>JADBJO010000881.1:242500-257500 GCA_016801955.1 Conus betulinus
GATATCGGAAGCAGTGACTGCGAAATATTTCGTATGTCTAATGATCTGTATGCCCTTTCTTGTGCCTTTTACTATTTAAAGGTTCTAAGCATGAATCAAATCATGTACCTTTGGTTTGTTATAGACTTTCCCTGTTTGTCGGGTAAACAAAAAGCACCGAACTAAGTTTCACCATGAAAGGTGTCAAAATGACATCTTTCTCTCGGGTGGCATTTCAGAATGACGATGGCCACGGATAAGGGGACGAGCAACAGGTGCTGTGAGAAACCCCTCCTCTCTGCACTCCATGCACTTTTCACTACCAACGCCGCTGACTGAGCTAGTCGTTGGCCGAAGTGAGGTGTGTTTAGAAATTAAGTCATCGTAACTAGTTGCAAAGTGAGACGACTGCAGGCAGAAATCTAAACAAATCTTAAATAAATGTTAGCGAACCGCTAAGAGAAACGTGGACAAGCGAGTCACAAGACAAACCACGACGCGTTTCGACCTCTTAGGTCTTCTTCAAGCAAGACACAAACAAATAGGACAATGAAGAGATCAAAGCTAAGTGACAAACTCGTTCATTTTCACAGTCCTATTTTGTGTGTCTTGCCTGAAGAAGACCTAAGAGGTCGAAACGCGTCGTGTTTGTCTTGTGACTCGTTTGTCTACGTTTCTCTTGGCGGTTCGCTATCATTTCTCTAAGATTTATCGTAACTAGTTACAGAGAGGACAGGCAGAATGATCAGACGCAGAGCATGACACGGCGATTTCATGACAAGCAGCGCGCAATGTGTCACATGTGTCAACACCCATCTTGCTTACACCCTCACCCGACATTGTTGAAACAACATGACGCACGTTCTCTTTCTGCATTATCATCTGTCACAGATTGTAACGTAGGGACTGATGATACCTGGATTGTTTGATGCAAATCAGGCGGCCATAGTCCTAAATCCTTCTAAGAAAATCTCCATCATCAGTAGACAAAAAATACTTCTGACCATCAATGACTAAAGGATAAAAAAAAAAAAAAAAAAAAAAATCATGGGACACTTTCCCCCCATGTTTGTTGTTCTTTCATAAACTTAGTTTTTTTTCCCTCACAGCCTCGGTTAAGTCTTCTCCAATGAAAATGTTTGTGCCTTGAAGTTTCCACTTTGATTTCAAAATGGTTACCTCGCCTTTGTATTATGTGATGCAAGCATTTCCGGGAGAGTTTTGGTTTAGCGTTGAGGCGGTGGACACGGTCACATCCAACGCTATGGGGCAGTCCTAGTCCTAGTTGACCACCCACCACGCCATTCAACTTCGTTTCACAACCTGCTTTAGTTTCAACTGGCTCTCTGGCTCGCCTATAAACAATAAATGGTTCCTCTGGAAACGTCCCTCTAAATCATCCACCTTGTTTTCCAGTCGTTCCACCTTTTCCTCAATCAAGAACATTCTCCATTTTCTTCCAGTGATCTGTTTTCGGTACATAGCGTTTTGATCCCCCCCCCCCCCCCCCCCCCCCCCCCCCCCCCCACCCCCACCCCCCCCCCCTCCCCCCCACCCCCTCCCCCCCACCCTCCACCTTCCACCTGAAGTTTCTCCGAACTGCACCCTCACAGACAGCACATCCTCGTTCACACCATCACACTGACCGTTCATGGAAGCAGAGTCCATCGGTGTCCAGTTCAGCCATCATCTCACCCACACTCGGTTCAGGCGATGACTCGGCAGAAGGCAGGGAGATTGTTTAGTGCTGCCGTCACCCTTGCTGGTGCTGACGTCACTCTTGCCAGAGCCGTCGTCACTTTGCAAGTGCTGACGTCATTCTTGCCAGTGCTGTCGCTACTCTTGCCAGTGCTGACGGCACTCTTGCCAGTGGTGACGTCACCATTGCAAGTGCTGACGTCATTCTTGCCAGTGTTGTCGTTACTCTTAACAGTGCTGTTGTCACTCTTGCTAGTGGTGACGTCATTCTTGCCAGTACTGCCGTCACTTTTGCCAGTGATGACGTCACTCTTGCCAGTGCTGATGTCACTCTTGCTATTGCTGAGGTCACTCTTGCCACCCTCAGCCACACTCCGGGACAACCTGGTCTGCTTCGTATTAACAGTGCGGCTTGGTCCAGGATAGCGCTCTACATCACCACAGCACCACAGTGCCCACATCACATATCAGCGCCACATCATCATCACAGCACCACATCACAACAGAAGTACGCTCCCCTGGAACATGTGGAAGAGGGTGACACCACACAGAAGGCCATGGAAACGGCCTCACAGTCACACGTCGTGCACGAAGTAACGACGTTTTGCTCGGCTCTCTCCGCGTCACAAAGTGAATACACACGGGCAAGAATGACTGGACATGTTGGCATTTGGGGGGAAAGGCAAAGAGACAAACTTGCAGGCACACAGCAGTAGTGGCCTACCAGCAGAGGAAAACCGAAGGGAGTTCAACCAACGTCTTTCTTTCGTGAGCTCAGGCTGAGCAAACCAAGATCAGCTCGACACATGAACACGTGCATCACGGAGAAACGCTCGAAAAACACGTGTTACCCGGACCGGTTCTCAGCACACACTCCCAGACAGACGGAGAGAGAGAGAGAGAGAGAGAGACTGTGTGGTGTGTGTTTTCGTGTAAGTGTTGCGTGTGTTCGCGCGCGTACGCCCGCACCAGTGGAAGGGGAGGGGAGAGTATGAGCAAAACTGAACTATATAGCGACACTCTTTCCCAGGGTCGAACGTTTATACGAATTTTACACTCCCAAAACATCTGTTGTGAAGATGAGTTTACACGTTACGTTATAGTACTAAACAACGCATTATAATTCAATCAACGCACTCTCCTCCTCCTCTTCCTCCTCCTTCTTCTCCTCCTCCTGTATTTCCTCGTCCTCCTCCTCTTCTCCTCCTCCTCTTCCTCCTCCACCCATCTTGCGCCCGAATTGAGGAGATAAGTGACTGCTCGTTCTTCGTTTTTGTTGTCCTGAGTGTTGTTGATCTTGCCTGAAGAAGACCAAAGAGGTTGAAACGCGTCGTGTTTTGTCTTGTAATTTCTATGCCTTTTTAGTCTGGACGAATTAATTATCATTTCTTCTTCTTCTTTTTTTAATCTTACCTACGTAGTCTTCATAAGTGTTGTCAGTAGATGTTCATACGGTCCAATTCATACTGTATGGTGGTTTGGTGTACTTGTTCGCTGGTGGTATGATCAATATATCTGACGTTTAGTATCTTGTGGTAACATCTCATTTCCATGGCTTAGATTCTTCAGATGTTCATATCTGCTGCTGCGAGAGGCCATGTCTCACGTGCTGAGAGGAAGATAGAATATACCAGGGCACGCAGGGGGCCTGGTTTTGTGCTTCATGCAAATGTCCTTGCCTTTCCATATGCATAGCACTGACGTTGTCATTGCTGCCTGTGAAAGAACTTCAATGCAATGAAAAAAAAAAAAAAACAGTCCTATTATATGCAGTTTAAGGCAATGCAAAACACATGCAATACCATACAACTTGATTCAATTCAATACAATACAATATTCATGTGTCAAACTTTAAATCAACACCTAAAAGTGTCGTTTCATTTTTTTTTTTTTTTCTTCTTTTGTCTCCCACTGATTACCATAACTTGCTGACTGGCTGTTTTAAAACGAATTTGCATACAATGGCCCACGGCGCCTTTTTTTTTTTTTTTTTTTTTTTTTAAATAACGGCCGTGGCTTTTAAAAACAGTCGTGAGAAAATGTGGCGGACCCTGTTAGGACAGAAGATGGCAAGATAGCGCTAGTGTTTTCTGTGTCAGGCTGGCTTTCAGGTGGATCAAGTTATCAGTCACCCAATCAACATGACTGCTCCCACCCCCTCCCCTATCCTCTTCCTCCCTTCCCTCTACTTCAGTTACACCTGTTTTATCCTCATTTCCGACCCTCTTCCTTCTGCTGCCATTCTCACTACACCTTGTACACTACTCCCCCATCTGTCTAGATACTGCACAAAGCTCCAGCTTGTGTTTGTGACGTAACGGTTGTTGACGATTGTACGTTCAAGTGTTGTGTAATGGAACGTAACGCAGAACTGCGGAGAAGAATATTCGTAACGGAGGAATGGGAGTGCGCACGCGCTCTTTTGTGTGTGTGTGTGTGCGCGCGCGCGCGCGCGTGTGTGTGTATGTGTTTGTGAGAGAGAGAGAGAGTGTGTGTGTGTGTGCGCGCGCGCGCGCGCGCGCGTGGAGTCAGATGTAAAATTTACTTTTTGTCTTTGTTCAAACAACGACTGAAAGAATGATTTGCAACAGCGGAATGTCTCCGCCATAAACAAAGACTTGGGCCTACACAGCAGTTCACCCACCCTTATTTCTAATTCTTAAACAATAAGATACTTCTCACACTGTCTTGTTATACTAAGAACTAAGAGGTGTTATTACAAATACGAATTTCTTCTTCACCTTTCAAACTATGTTCAGTGACAATATACACCGTCTTTGTTCTGCCTGCAACGTGTGGTGTGTGTGTGTGTGTGTGTGTGTGTGTGTGTGTGTGTGTGTTATTGAACTTCGATCAAGGTACTTGAGCAGCTCTGCATGCATAAGTAATCAACGCCATGGATTAGTGACATTCATCCAAAAGCTAGCTATGCATATTTTGAAGGCCCACCCTCAGGAAAAATTGCGATGGAATGTATGCAAATGTCACCATGTTGAAAACTATCGACCAATTGACTGCACATGCATTTTTAATGATATACATGTTTATGATTATTGTAATATGCTAATTGTGATGATGGCACCACAGACAAATTTTCCTTGTATTCTATAAGGACAACTAAAATATCGTGTATCGTGTATAGTAAATTTAAAGTGCGAGAGAGGTCATCACTATAAATGTTTCATTTCTTTTTCTTCTTCTTCTTCTTCTTCTTCTTTTTTTTTTTTTTTTTTTTTTAACCGATGTCAGTTTTGAGTTTCTGTCTTCACCCTCTGTTTCTAAGGGCTAGTGGCTTAGAGAAATGAAATCGTTGTCCTCTCTCTCTCTCTCACTCTCTCTCTCTCTCTCTCTCTCTCTCTCTCTCTCTCTCTCTCTCTCTCACACACACACACACACACACACACACACACACACACACACATATGCATGCACACACGCACGAACGCCCGTACACACACACACACGTACACACACGCGCGCGCACACACACACACACACACACACACACACACACACACACACACACACACACACACACACACACACACACACACACACTCACACACTCTGAGACTTGTGCAAGCAAGAGTGCACATTATGCATGCCAGATTTCCTATGTACAGTAAAACACGAATACAACTGAAATGAAACACAACACAATCGTAACTGACTTGAAAAAACAGACATTCGTCTCAGCAACAGAGAACATGTCCTTCTTCTTCTTCTTCTTCTTCCTTCATACGACCAACATCATTTTACTGATGATTTTGTCGTATAGTTTAGGGAGTTTGCCGAAGATTGCGCTGTTGTGAGGATTTGGAAACATTTTGGCAACTCCAGCTGAGCCAGTCCGATTTCCTTGCAGGTACCCGGGGTCAAGCCCCTACCAGCAGTGCCTCAGCCTTCACCGCCGCTGCTTGGTTAGCTCCTTTTCGTGTTGGTTTCTTTCTTTGTGTTTTTTTTGTTTTTTTTTTTTTTGTTTGTTTGTTTTTTTTTTTTATTTTGTTTTTTTTGTTTGTTTGTGTTTCTTGTTTTTTTTTTGTTGTTCGTATGTGCATAACGCATCACTGGCTGAAAAAAAAGAGAATGCAGTAATTTGTCTTCACAACAGAGAACATGTCTTTTTTCTTTTCGTGTTTATTTGTTTGTTTTTTTTTGCTAAAGTAACGCTTAAAAAAAAACAGATGTACTTTCTAATTCTATAAATTCCGTAATTTAACAGCTACATGTTGCTTTATGTTGCTCTTAAACCCAGCCGACCGCCGAGAGCCATATCAGGGCTGTCACTTTGTACATGCTGCGGGTTTTTTTTTTTGTTTGTTTGTTTGTTTGTCTTGTTTTTTGTTTTGTTTTGTAATACCGGTATAGTTCAAGAACTTGCTAATAAAAGATCACACACAGTTCCCAAACCAGATAGGTAGTTGGAGATAAACAAGTACATCAAACGTGCTGAAATTGAGCGTGTCGCATTTCCTTCCATAACTACAGGCTTTTCTTTTTATCTTAAGAATTCAATATTTCAGCCGTACCCAAAACAATCGTGTGACATATGTTAGCTGTAATCCCCTTTTACCGTTTTTTTTTTAAATCATGTAACTATTTTTGGCGCTATCAAAAGACATATACATGGCAACCAGCCTTTGTTTTTTTTTTTTGTTTGCTTGTTTGTTTGTTTGTTTTTTGTCCTCCAACTTCCTATTTTTCTACATTAAAAATCTCTTTTAAAAAAATTTTGTGTGTGTGTGTGTGTGTGTGTGTGTGTGTGTGTGTGTGTGTGTGTGTGTAAAAGGTGGGGGTCTCCATACTCCTCTTTCTCCTGCCTTTTTTTTTTTCTCCCTAACAAGTAACCACTACTCTCACGCACTATGCATGTCTACATGTTCCCAGCCAGCGTATTGCAAATAAAATGCTCAATAATTCATGTCCAAAATGGCGGCGGTGTGGTTTGGGTATCACCACTCAAACCTCCTCTGGTAGAAGAAGACACAGAACAAATGGCAATATGTTACAAGAGTTTTAGATTTCTAGTAATACAGTGTTTATCTTTACAGCCCAGCCGAGTGCGCGCGGCCTTTTCGGTGCACACAAGCATACATACATACACAGGAAGAAAGAGTCGCATCCATAAAAAAAAAAAAAATGAAAACAAAACAGCACACAGACGCTGTGGACATACGATAAAACGACGGTGGCGAACTGATTCATTTTCTCAAGACAGGAAAAGCCTGAATTTGGTGAAAGCGATGTCCATTCCGCTTAATTTATCACTCTCTAATTTAAAAAAAATAATAATAAAAGGGGAAAAAAGGAAATAACGCTTAGATATTACATCTGCATGATTGACAACCAGTGTCCAACTTTGTACAGTGTGTACATTTTCCATTACCTGATTGCCGGAAATACTTATGTAAACACACACATACTTGCACGCGCGCACGGACACACACACACACACACACACACACACACACACACACACACACACACACACACACACACACACACACACACACACGCACGCACGCACGCACGTACACGCACACACACACACACACATACATACACAGCTCCTTCGATGTGACCTCCGTTTTAATCAGGTCAGGGGACACATACCTGTTGCACGTGCTGGCTCTGTGTTCATGACGTCAACTTCTCTCCTTTAATCCAGTCAGTCTTGACGTCAGCGGCAGTCTGTTTTGTTGGCAGACAAGGATTTGACGTCCGGCTGGAAAACAAATTGAAAAAGAAATTGTGATCACTCCGCCAAACAACAGGGGCAAACAAATTACAAGACAAAACACGCATACAGTACACAACACACCGTAAAATATTATAAGTAGATGAAAAGAAATGCACTGTACAACACAACATCCGACACATCATAACATCCGACTCAATCATAACACACACAAGACTCAATGAGCAATGCAAAACAATATACGAAGCACAAAAAAAGGCATTACACAATTCAACGTACAACGTAACTTTCCGAAACACTCTAGGATGAAGAACACAATATGACGGAACACACACACGTCAAATATTACAACATTATATTGTATTGGTCTAATATCACTTGCGGTGAAAGACGTAAAAACAAACAACGAACAACGTTGTAAAATCCACAACGCACAAAACTGAAGATATACAAAACACAAAATAGAATACGATGTAATGCAATTGAAAACCATACAAGTCTAATGGTCATCATAAGGGGGGGGGGGGGGGGTGGAGACGGAGGAAGATTCACATGGACAGACCATGTGTCTAGGATATTTCACGTATCATTAAGCACAGATACCCAACGTTTTGAGGATTGAGATGGACGGGGAGAGGTCATGAAATCGGTCATTTGTTTGGAAGGGGGGGGGGGGGGGGGGGGGCGATGGGAGGGGAGGGGGGGAGAAAGGAAGGGGTGATGGTTCTCGCTGGGGAAAAAAAAACCCAGCCGACTCACTCCGTCCCTTAGCGCAGGTCAAGCTTTTGGCCATGACTTCTGTGATCTTGTCTAGGCAGTAAACGATGCGCACAGGTCACACACCACTATTAAAATTCTGTACTAAAACACCAGGCGACCCATGCAAGCGTTTTGAAGCCTGCCATAAATTTGAGCCTAGCATTTAATGTTCAACTGATTATTGATCAAAGAACAACTCCCCACAAATTATTTCGCTTGTTTTTGTTGTTTTGTTTTTTTTTTGTTTTGTTGTGTGTGTGTGTGTGTGTGTGTGTGTGTGTGTGTGTGTTTGGGTGAGGAGGGGGGGGGGGGGGGATTTTCAACCATGAAATCACAAACAAGTCTTAAAATACCTGACCTTCCTCGGTGTTGACGTCACATTTCAGGCCTCTACGCTCAGTCGTGACCCTATCTTTGCGCCAGCTGAAAGCGCCCAACAGTCCCATTCCTTTGATTTTTGATCTGTCTGCTGGGACCTACCTGGCTTGTACCTTGATGGCTATATCAAAACAAAATGAGAAAAAAAATCAACTTTCAGACACAATAAACATTCTCAAACCAATCTTATTGCGCCAGTCTATAAACAGTCGACTCCTTAAGCAAGGCCTTAGTGCATTCATTTGTTGGTGTGCAGCCTGAGCAAAATGTACCTGTGTAAGCAGACAACAGGTGGATGGATGGCCAGGTAGATGTGTAGATGTGCGCTCAGCAAGCCGATGTGATAAGAAGGCATTTCTTGAGAGAGAATTTTATCACGATAGATCAGTCTTTTACGTATGGTTGTCACGATAGATCAGTCTTTTACGTACGGTTGTCACCTCACTTCCATTGAATGAACCCCAGTTAGGAAATGACGTCTTGATACAGGCGGCTTGGGATGAAGTTTCAGACTTGTATGGCTTTTGTGGTAAAATGGTGCGTTGAAATAGTGGCCAATGTCAATTCGTTGATGGAATTGTGTGTGTGTGTGTGTGTGTGTGTGTGTGTGTGTGTGTGTGTGTGTGTGTGTGTGTGTGTGTGTGTGTGCGGGCTGTGCGCGCTCGCGCGCGCGCGTGTATTCCTGTGTATATGTGTTGAAGTGAAATTTTCTTTACAACTAAAAGTTGAGTGTAGTATCTTCTGTTGTAGTGTGTCTTTGTTGTATTGTGTAGTTTGTTGTAGTGTAGTGTAGTGTAGTGTGGTGTGGTGTGGTGTAGTGTAGTGAAGTGAAGTGTGGTGTGGTGTGTGGTGGTGTGGTGTGGTGTGTGTAGTGTGGTGGGTGTTGTGTGTAGTGTAGTGTAGTGTCCTAGTGTAGTGTAGTGTAGTGTAGTGTAGTGTAGTGTCCTTAGTGTAGTGTAGTGTAGTGTCCTTAGTGTACTGTAGTGTCCTTAGTGTAGTGTAGTGTAGTGTAGTAAGTGTAGTGTAGTGTAGTGTAGTGTCCTTAGTGTAGTGTAGTGTAGTGTAGTGTAGTGTAGGGTAGGGTAGGGTAGGGTACTGTCGTGTAGTGCAGTGTAGTTTAGGGTAGGGTAGGGTAATGCAGAGTGTGTATTTCTGTGTGTGTGTGTGTGTGTGTGTGTGTGTGTGTGTGTGTGTGTGTGTGTGTGTGTGTGTGCGCGCGCGCGCGCGCGCGCGTGTGTGTCTGCGATTTTTCTTCACAATCATAATTTGCTCCGTGTTGTAGTGTATCGCATTGTGTTTGATTGAGTTGAACCGTACCGTGTTGGATCTTATTGCATTGTGCTACATCCTCTCGGATGCCACTGTCTTACGTTGCATTTCATTGCATTGCATTGTATTGCATTGCACTGCATACATTTTACTGCTTTGCACTGTATGGCATTTGCACTGCATTACATTTTACTGCGTTGCGTTGTTGGCATTGCACTGCATTACATTCAACTGCATTGCATTGTATGGCATTGCACTGCATTACATTTTACTGCGTTGCATTGTATGGCATTGCACTGCATTACATTTTACTGCGTTGCATTGTATGGCATTGCACTGCATTACATTCAACTGCATTGCATTGTGTTGCATTTCATTTGTATTGCATAGTATTGCAGTGCAGTGCATTATATTTTAGTGCATTGCATTTTATTGTATTGTAATTGCATTGCATCGTATTGCTTTGCACTGCATTACATTTTACCGCATTACATTGTATTACTTTGCACTGCCTTTCATTTACTGCATTGCATTGCATTTTACTGCATTGCATTTTGTTGTATTTGAATTGCATTGCAGTGCATTGTACTGTGCTGCATAACTTCATGGTCACAATCAATTTCACTGTGCAAAATTCAGGCAGCTCTCACTCGGGGGAATGTGTCGCCATAGTCGAGTGCCACCCCCCCCCCCCCCCCCCCCCCCCCCCCCCCCCCCCATTTATCCGACAGACGTGTGCCAGAGATAGCTCTCCTTGCTGTGGATTCTTTATGCCTTTGTCAAGATAATGCTGCGCGACATAGAATCGGACTTCAATGTCTCTTGCCCGAAGACTGAAGTTGTATAGAGCACAGGATCAGTATTTTGACCTGTCGGTAGTTTGGGAGTCCCATGGAGTCCTTTGAAGGCATTTGCAGCTTCCTGTTGGGGACTGACTGGCTCTGTGTCTGCCTTTTGTTCAAGAGCTGGCTGCCTGATGACCTCACGTCACATCTGATGGTGTCACACTCTCAAAGTTGAAGCGTGCGCGCGCACACGCGCGCACACACACACACCCATGTACACACACACACACACACACACACACACACACACACACACACACACACACACACACACACACACACACGCACGCACGCACGCACGCACGCACACGCACACACACACACACACACACACACACACGCACACGCGCGCACGCACACACACACACACACACACACACACACACACACACACACACACACACACACACACACACACATACACACACGCGCGCTCTCGCGCGCGCGCGCACACACACACGCATGCATGCATGCATGCACACACACGCGCGCACGCAGGCACGCATGCCCCCCCCGCCCCCCGCCTACCCCCCCCCCCCCCCCCCCCCCACCCCACACACACACACAAACACACACGCACACAGAGTAGTATGTGTGAAGACTTAAACAATTGGTTGATGCTACAGTCCCTGTGCTATCCACGTACTCATCAAACAAGACGAGGTAGGAATGGGGAGAAGGGGAGGAAGGTAATGGGGAGGGGGGGGGGGGAGGGGGAGCTCGTTTCACCTTAACATTTTTGCAACGGTTGGAATGCAGCCGTCAAAGAGTCGCGAATTGAGGGCGACCGATCCTACCTGTCCTCCCCCCTACTGGCTCCTTACTCATCATTGTCGGAGTTTCCTTGGTCATCCCATCTACCATAGTGTACGTTCAATCACACACACACACACACACACACACACACGCACACGCACACGCACACACACACACGCTCACTCTCACCCTCACTCTCACTCATAGTGGCATTCAGTGTCTTCCCTGACGTAGGCCAAGTCCTCTTGACAGACCACAGAGCCCCTGAGTCATGCCCCATAGAGGATTTTATTTCTACAGCTGACATAACCACAGTCATAAAACCATACTTCATCACAGTGCGCGGTTCACAGCTAGATCTTAAACGGTGGTCGTAATACATCGCTCCCTCCCCCCCCCCCCCCCTCTCTCTCTCTCTCTCTCACACACACACACACACACACACACACACACACACGCGCGCGCGCGCGCACGCACGCACACACGCACGCACGCACACACGCACACACACACACACACACACACACACACACACACACACACACACACACACACACACACACACACACACACACACACACACACACACACACGTGTTGAAAGGCGCTCACTCTCTCTCAGAATAGAATGGAACAGAACAGAGAAATAATTACAAAATACAATCCTAGGTCTGTATGCACTCAGTACACAATAAACCTGGTATGTTTGATACAGCATAATACAGGTGAACCAAATTAGGACACATTGCATTTCATCTTTGTACATTTGGAATACAAGACAACGCAGAAGAAGAACGAAGAAGAGTCACGGTGTTTACTGTTTGCAGTCCCTGTCAACAACAAACGCAGATCAACACACGTTCTGGCCACTCGGTGGACACTCCGTACATCATTTGTACAACAACCGAGAGACAAACGAAGGTACAACCCGTAGGCGTTTTGTAAACTCCGTACATAATATTACAAGACACTCCATACATAATTCATACAACAGAGGGAGACACATGACGATTGATTGTGTTCACTCTTTGTACATAACATATTCCATATATAATTCATACAACTCACTCTTTACATAATTCATACAACTCACTCCATACATAATTCATACAACTTACTCCATACATAATTCATACAACTCACCCCATAAATAATTCACACAACGTACTCCATACATAATTCCTAAACTCATACACAATTCCTGCAACTCATTCCATACATAATTCATACAACTCACTCCGTACATAATTCATACGACAGAGAGAGACAAATGAACATTCAGTGTTCACTCTTTGTACACTCCGTACATTATTCTTATAAGACAGGGACACAAATGAAGATTCACTGTGCTAGCTCTTTGCAACCTCCAGACTTAATTATTAACACAGGAAGACGCATAAAGATTTGTTGGCTGGCTTCGTTCTTTTCTGCACTCCATGTATTATATTCCGTAGGAAACAACATATAGAGAACAATGAATATTCACCATGTTGGTTCTTGGTGCACTCCATACATAAACAAACAAACAGCAAAGGGAGAAAAATCGAAGATTGACTTCGTTCGTTCTTTAAAGCACACTCCAGACAAACTTCATAAAACACTGGGAGACAACCGAAGATTCGATGTAATCATTTTTTTTTTGTACGCTAATATACAATATACTCAATACATGGAGACAAACGAAGATTCACTATGTTCACTCTTTGTATACCTAATACGTAATCAATACAATGTAGAGATACAAATAGAGATTTACTATGTTCAACATTCGTACACCCCATGCATAATGCGTGCAACATATTGAGACAGATAAATATACACTCTGTCCACGTACTGATATGCTCTGTGTTAATAACTCGTACAACAGAGAAGAAGAAGAAGAAGAAGAAGAAGAAGAAGAAGAAGAAGAGAAGAAGAAGAAGAAGAAGAAGAAGAAGAAGAAGAAGAAGAAAGAAGAAGAAGAAGAAGAAAGAAAGAGAGAAAGAAGAGAAACAAAGGGAAAACAACCCAGCCTGTAATTCCATTTGAAATCTACGTAATCTTCCACAGAGAGAGAGAGAGAGAGAGAGAGAGAGAGAGAGAGAGAGAGAGAGAGAGAGAGGGAGGGAGGGAGGGAGACCGACAGACAGAGACAGACAGACAGACAGAAAAACAGACAGACAGAGACAGAGAGAGAGAGAGACAGAGAGAGAGAGAGAGACAGACAGAAAGAGAAGAAAGAGAGAGAAAGAAAGAAAGAAAGAAAGAAAGAAGAAGAGACAGAGACAGGCGAAGAGATACATTCAGAGACAGAAAGACAGAAAAAAAAAATCAAGAACGTTCGCTCTGTGCATATCCACACACACACAAGTCATCATAACACAACACAAAGGACACCAACCCCCCCCCCCTCCCCCCCCTCCCCCCCCCCACCCTTAAATCGTGTTCACTCTTTGTACACCCCGTACACACTGGCAGTGCAGAAGAAGCCCGGCGCCTGGTACGTGGCCGTGGCGTAGCTGTCCCTGCGGTCGTCCCACGTGCAGCGGGAGGTGGCGATGACGCCCTGGTCCTTTTTCTCCCCCATCACCACGTTGACCACGAAGCGGTAGCGGTCGAAGGCCAGCTTCTTGACCTTGTCCCTCAGGTCGTCGCTCATCTTGCGGCACAGCAGAGTGGCCACGTTGGGTCGGTATGACCTGTCCTGCAGGTACTCCCTCAGGGTGCTGTTGATGAGCTGCCACAGGGACAAACCCACACTGGGTGTACAGATTCTGACTGGAGTTTCTTTCCCTAAGAAGAAGAAGGAGAAGAAGGAGGGGGGAGGAGGAGGAGGAGGAGGAAGAAGAAGAAAGGAGCAGGAGCAGGAGGAGGAGGAGGAGAGGAAGAAGAAGGAGGAGAAGAAGGGGGAGAGGGAGGAGCAGCAGGAGGAGGAGAGGGAGGAGGGGAAAAAAGGAGGAGGAGGTAGAAGAGGAGGAGAAGAAGGAGGTGGGAGAAGGAGAAGGTAGAGGAGGAGAGGCAGGAGGGGGGAGAAGAAGGAGGAGGAGGAGAAGGAGGAGGTAATGGAGGAGAAGAAGGAGGAAAAGGAGGAGAATGTGAACGTCACTTCAACAGGTAAATGGCTTGACCAGTCCATGCCACTCACCAGCGACTGTCCTGCCTTGCTTTGATGTTTAATATTTTGCGGAAAACTCTCGTTTCCATGGCGTGGCTTCTTATCTCCAGATCCTCAATAAGAGCCTAGGTCTCTCGTTGATAAAGAAAGATGAAAGATAGCAGCGCTGAAAAAGCCTGATCTGGTGTTTCTTCAACATGGTATCGTCCTTTCATCCAAATCATCTTCTGGACAATACCGGCGTTGTCTTTGCTTTCCCAGAGAAATTCCCGGTTTAGATTTAGCCCCCCACCCCCCACCCCACCCCCACCCCCTCGGTCCCCCCCCCCCCCCCCCCCCCCTAGAAGGACAAGGGAAACTGTGCTCCACATCTTCCAGCATACATGCGACCCATGGAGTCTGACAGCTGGACTTCCAAGGAAGACCGCCCAACAGTGGAGAGGAGAGGCATCAGAAGATCACCTGCCGTCTCTTGTCACAGAGCAGGTCTAGAGAACCTTCAGGTGGCGTGTGAGTCAGTATGAA
>JADBJO010000881.1:282500-285000 GCA_016801955.1 Conus betulinus
TTGCCTTTGCCACTGACGACCTTGCCCAAAAAACCAGCAGGAAGGTACAGAACTAGTTGGCAGGCAGCGACCACAGACCAGCACTACTGGCCATCAATTTGCAGTACACACCAAGCAATGCCAAGTCCTTTCCCAGACGGAATTACAAGAAGGCGGATGGGGAGATGTTCGCGGGCCTCAATGACGTGTATTGTAACCAAAAGCTTCAACCAAGCCATCCTGAAACCAGCCTCAGAGGCAATTCCACGTGGCGCTCGCAAGAACTACAGGCCATATTGGACAGAAAAGCTGCAGGAGCTTGAAGATGAAGTGACAAGGACTAGAGAGGAGGTGGAAAACAACCCAACACAAGAAAACAACATCACTCTCAAAGCCTTCATGGCCAAATACAGAAAGGCCTACATCCAAGCTGCAAGAAACAAGCTGGATGGAGAAAAACAGAAAAGCTGAACCTTGACAGCCATAAATAATAGAGACAAGGTCAGCGCCTGTCACGCTTCAAAAAGACCAGGAGATTGTGACAGGGAGAGAGGCAGCGAACTGCTTCATAGACAGCTATGAGCAGACCAGCAACATCTCTGTGACAGAGGACAGAAAACAACAAGTCCATGATGAAATGAAGAATCATCAGGATGATCAAGACCAACCTGATTGCATGGAAAGGCCTTTCAAACTGAAAGAATTAGAAAAAGCTGCAAAATCTTTACAGGAAAAAAAAATGTCCAGGTCCTGACAAAGTCACCAACGAGATGCTAAAAACACCTCGGCACCAAAGCAAAGACCAAACTCCTTGCTCTCTTCAACAACAGCTGGAAGACGGGGCATGTTCCACAAAGCTGGCGAGAAGCTGACATGGTGCCCATCCATAAGAAGGGCAAAGACAGAGTCAGGGCTGACAGCTATCGCCCCATCAGCCTCATCAGCTGCGTGGGCAAGCTCCTAGAGCATATGATCAACTCGCGGCTAGTTTGGCACCTGGAGAAGAACAACATCATCACTCCAGAGCAGGCAGGCTTCCGCCAACATCATTCCACTGAGGATCAAGTGACCTACATAGCCCAGAAGATCTGAGGATGGCTTCCATGACAAACAGCATACACTGGCGGTGTGGATAGACATGGGAAAGGCGTACGACAAAGTCTGGAAGGATGGCCTCCGGAGAAAACTCCAGAAGAGTGGTGTAACTGGCTGTATGTACCAATGGATCTCTCAGTACCTGAAAAATAGGAAGGCCCGAGTCCATGTCAACAGAGCATACAGTCGGAAGAAGACACTGAGAGAAGGAGTCCCTCAAGGAGGTGTCCTCAGCCCTACCCTATTCCTTGTCTTTATCAACGACATCGTCAAAGATATGCCACGCAAAGTCCAAGGAGCCATCTATGCAGACGATCTGTCCTATGGTGCTCGGAAGAACACCTCACAACTGCCAACTACAGGCTACAGCAGATGCTGAATGTTTTCGAAAGCTGGACAAAACAGTGGCTGGTAACAATTAATGCCAAGAAGACCACTTACACTGTTTTCAGCCTCTCACCCAAAGAACAGAAGGCCAACCTGAGCATCAATGGACAAACTCTGCTTGCTGAAAATAACCCCACGTACCTGGGAGTCACCTTCGACAAACGCCTGACGTGGAAGAAGCAAGCAGAGAAAACAGAATTAAGAGCAAAAGTACGCCTTGCCCTCATGAAGAAGCTGGCAGGAACAACATGGGGTGCAGACAACACGACCCTCAGGAGACTGTACACTGGTAGAGTCAGGCCAGTGCTGGAGTATGGCATGACTGCATGGGCACTACGGCCAAATCCAATTTTGAACGGATCAGCAAGATTCAGAATCCAGAATCAAGCTACCCGTATCATCACAGGAGCCATGAAGTCTACGCCAATTCAGGAGCTTGAAACCATCACAGAGCTCTTGCCCCTTGAGGACCGCAGAGACGCCAAACTCCTGACCCAGGCTGCCAAGTTCACGAGGCTGCAAGGCCACCCCATGAAAGACAGACTGTCCCAGCCAACAAAAGGACGGCTGAAGAGAGGGAGTTTTGTACACCAGAGCAGGATCCTAGAACGGCAACATCAAGATATATCCTTGACCATGACCCCAAAGTGATACCCCGGTGTCTTGCCGTCCCTCCCTGGAGCGAAGGAACCCCTCCCCTCATCCAGTGCAGCATCCCTGGTGTTGTCCCCAAAGATTCCCAAAGCGGCCCTGAAAGAAAGTCCCTCACCCTTGAACACCTCCACACCCAGTTCCCCAAAGAGTACTGGACTCATGTCTATACTGACGGCTCTGCAGGAGATGCCATTCAAAATGGAGGGGCAGGAGTCTATGTCCAATATCCAGGAGGCAGAGAAGAAAAGATCTGCTTCGCTACCGGCCTGTACTCACAAATTACAGAGCTGAAACAGAAGCCCTGAAAAACAGCAGCAGCTCACATCGAGGTCAGCCCCTACGCCAGCCACAACGTTGTCTTCCTGACCGACGCCCTGTCCATCTT
>JADBJO010000881.1:310000-315000 GCA_016801955.1 Conus betulinus
GTGTGTGTGTGTGTATATATATGTGTGTGTGTGCGTGTGTGTGCGCGCGCGCATGCGCGTGCGTGTTTGTTGGATTGCCTTTAAGTTTACATGTGTATCTGTTGCATTGCAGGTTAGGATGGGCAATCGCTCTGAGAGTGAGTGCTGGTCAGAGCACGCAATTTTGTGACTGTCTTTTTTTCTTGTCAGACTGCAAGAAGACGGCCTGGAGAGCGGATGGGCTCCGTAGTTAGCCTGGCTTGGTTGCCGGCTAGTAGGCTATTTCAGGTCTGGGGAAAATCTCATTCCCCCTGAGTGTAATTTGTAAATGTAGCACCAAGTGCTAGTGTAGACTAGGTGTCTACGGGTCTAAAAAGTAAGTGTTAAATTCGCTTATAATTTCACAGGCAGTGGAGACTGGAAGAATTCAGAGTATACTTTCATTCTTTAAATTTGCTCTAAAGTTTTGCTTTGATGCTCATTGCATTTAGTCTACATATGTGTTCTTTTCTTTCTAAAATGTATGTAAACGTTGATAGTGTTCATAAACCTGTCTAGGTTTATAAAGTTAATTGTCTTTGTAAATTGTTAACTGCATTTGAACAGAGATGACTTGCTTTTCTAAAGATCTTTCAGCAAAAACTATTTAAAATCGTAAACTCGGAGTTTAATTGTTAAATTGTTGGAGAGGCTTTAAGGGACTTTATATCTTACATTAGGGTTCTAGTTCCAGAGCGCTCGTTCCTGGGAATGGCCTGGCTTTCGTGAGCAAGGGAGGACTTCCAAACGTACCTCCCTGTGACTGCAGGAAGGTGGTGTGATGTGAACTGTTGCAATGGTGAAGTGCTGCAATGTGCCAGTTGAGTGCGACACGTCGCTGGATAACAAGTATAGTTTATAGTTTATATGGTGAAAGATTTTAGGTAAATGTGGAAGTGTTGTGTAGTTTTGTTTTGGTTTGATTTTGCTGTGTGAGAAGAGTGAGTAGATTGCGTGAACGTGACAGTGGTGACCCCGACTGAACCTTTTTTTTTTAGTATATGATGTAAATTTGTTGTCAATCTTGATTTTAAAGACATAGGTTTTCTTGAAATTTGAAGATTTCGATTCCTCTCCCCCCCAGTCATTATCTGTTTAGTCAAAGAGTGTGAAAAGATATCCTTTGAAAAGATACCAGCCATATCATTAATAGAAAACAGTTAAGTTTCCAAACAGTCCCTTCCTCTGGTATTTAATTTAAAAAAAAAAAACTTCATGTAAAATTTTTAATATTTTGACTTGCCTTCTTTCTAAATTAAAACATTTAGGTACGGGAGGTTTATAGTGTGTGACTGTGAAAATTACTTTTATTTTCGTATTTCTTTATCTTCTTGCTTAATTAAAAGATGGTTATGTTTCTTTTACATATCTGTCACAACAACAGTTATAATGTTAACATTGTAGAATGAGATCTTAGAATCTTCTGTTCATTCTCAAAGTTTTTTTTTTTTTTTTTTTTGGATTGTGTTTCATGATAAGCAAAAGATGAGGACTTTGATCGCTTTATAGCACAGGGGAAAAAAAAAAAACTGGGTTATACTGGTGATAAACTATCAGAGTATGTATCCCCCAGTGAAGAAAAAGAGCACTGAGACGAAAAAAGAAAGGGAACAGGAAAAAAAAGAGATTCAAATGAAAGAAAGAGAACAGGAGAGAGAACACCAGCGGCAGTTGGACATTAAGAGACTGGAAATGGACAAGGAGGAAAAAGAGAAAATAAGAGAGCTCGAAGAACTGGATAGAATCAGAAAACATGAACTGGAGTTGAAAAAAACTGGAGCATGGTGCTCATGGACATACTGAAAATGAAGGTGAAGGACCCATGACCCCTCCCATAAATCCCCATACATCCTAAACTACCTGCTTTTGATGAGCAAAGAGATGATTGATTCTTTCTTGTTTCGATTTGAAACGCATGCTGCCACATGTAACTGGCCAAAAGACAGATGGGTACTCTACGTTGCTTCTCTTTTTCGTGGAGGTGCTCTATCACTGTATCACTCACTGTCGGCTAAACAAACTATCACCTGGGAGGATTTGAAAGCGGAGCTTTTAAAGAAATTTCAATGTACCAAGGAAGGTTTTCGCGAGAAATTTCGCTCGGTTCGACCAGACGTGACTGAATCTTTTGCAGCTTTTTTTGATCCGTACTGGCCATTTTTTAGACAGATGGATAGAGTTGTCTAAAATTCCGCAAAATTTTGCCGATCTCCGTGACCTTTTCCTGCAAGAGCAAATTTTGCAGAGCGTTTCCAAAGACCTTGCAATTTTTCTTCGGGAACGTTCATTCAAAAGTGCAGAAGAACTATGTCAAATTGCTGACCAGTACAAAAGTGCGCACCCAGGGAAAACTTTTGCTCGGAAAGCAGAGTTCAAGGTGTATGACACGAATGTCGGTTACTTTGCACCAAACCAAGACAATTTTCAAAACGATCAGCGTGGTCGTAGATATCAGCGCGGTCGAGGTTCCTATCGTGGCACAAACCAGTCCGGATTTTCAAATCCGACCCAGGCTCAGCACGCACAACCACAGACAAACACTGGTAACATGAACAGGCGCGGTTTTGGTAACCGTGGAGGCACTTCTACTCGTGGTGCTCACACAGGCAATAAGCATGTACAATGCTGGACATGCGGCTGTCGTTTTCACAAACGAGACACTTGCCCTTATGTACAGAAGAGTAATGTGGCTGAAACAGTCTCAGAGAAAAACATCTGAACATGTGCTGGTATCACAGGATACAAGGAATAACCTTATCATTGAAGACTGTACCATCAATGGTTTTTCAGGCACTTTGCTTAGAGAGACACAGGCTGTACAACAGCAGGTGTTAGGAAGTCTTTTGTACAGGCTAACCAGTACACTGTGTGAGAGACAGAATTGTGTCGTTCCTTTGGTGGAAAGATTGAGTCATTCCCCTTGGCTGAGATAAATGTTGCTACCCCCTACTTTACAGGTTCTCTGATAGCTTGTGTCATTGAAGACCCGGTCACTGATCTCATTCTTGGTAACTTGCCTGGTGTAAAAAACTGCTTGTGGTGGACAGGGTGGTTCATTTGTTTGTGACACTCATGCTTTGGTGACTACCAGGGCACAGCAAAGAGACTCTGGCAGGCCAACTAAGCCTTTAAATGTACCCTGACATGTCTGGTTTGAATATGACTCCAGAAAAACCTCAAACAGCTACAAAAGTCTGACACAAAACTTGCTTCTTTGTTTCGAAGCGCAAAAGTGCAAATACAGACAAAACCAAAAACACATTATGTTGTCAAAGATATTTTGTATCGTGTTTTTTAAAGATGATGTGGAACATGTCATACAGGGTTGTTGTACCAGAAAGTTTGAAAATATGTGTGTTGAACCAGCTCATGATGCTGTCATGTCTGGACATTTTGGTGTGAGACGTACATTAGCGCGTGTGTTGACTTCATTTTTTTGGCCTGATGTAAGGAAAGATGTACAGAGGTACTGTGAGTCATGTGATGTTTGCCAAAAAACTGTACCCAGGGGAAGAGTGCCATGTGCACCCTTGGGGAAGATGCCAATCATTACAGAACCGTTTAAGAGGATTGCAATTGATCTGGTTGGTCCCCTTAAACCAGCATCCTCATCAGGACACCAGTGGGTGTTGACTATTGTTGATGTAGCCACACGATACCCAGAAGCTATCCCTCTGAAAAAGATAGACACAGTGACAGTGGCAGAAGCTTTGTGGGGAGTGTTTTGTAGGATGGGATGTCCTGCGCGGAAATCCTCTCGGATTGCGGTACCCAGTTTGTGTCGAAACTCATGACTGAGATCTACCGTTTGTTGGGTGTTGTTCCCTCTACCACCTCACCCTACCACCCCCAGTAATGGACTTGTGGAAAGGTTTAATGGTACCCTTAAGACAATGTTACACAAGGTAGCACTTGATTGTCCCAAAGACTGGGATAGATACATTCCCGCACTCTTGTTTGCCTACCGTGAACTGCCGAATGCAAGTACAGGCTTTTCCCCCTTTGAATTGTTGTTCGGTCGCTCTCCCCGAGGACCAATGCAGATCCTCGCTCAGAAGTGGTCAGGAACCAGTCAGTCTGAAGATGACAAAGTTTTTGTTTGATTATGTGTTTGACCTCAAAAACAGGATTGTTGACACGTGTACTCTGGCTCAGGAACAGGTGAAGTTGTCTGCCCAAAAGCATAAAATGTACGCTGACAAAAAGGCAAAAAGGTTCGCACTTTAGCTCCTGGAGATCAGGTTCTGGTGTTGCTGTCTGATAAAGACAGTAACTTCAGGTCAAATGGAAAGGACCATACACAGTGCTGGAAAAAAAACAGGTCCTGTGGATTACAGAATTGACATGAATGGTGATGGAAAAGTTTTCCACATAAACATGTTGAAGCTATATCACGTTAGACAGGCAGATGTGTGCATTACTGTCAATTCCAGTGTGCAGGCGAATGAACCCAATTATGACAATGTTTGTTCTTTTGATGATTTAAAGGACATCTTACCTGTGGAATATCTGACTGTGTATCCAACTAGACAAACGACTGCTGGTGAGAGTGTGGTGCATGCTGCATCAGTGGGTGTGGTTCAGGAACCAAACAGACAATGACGTCACTCTACCGACCGTTCCCTCAGTAAAAAATGAGACTTACAGGGACGTTCACATTGACCAGTCATTGCCAGAAGACAAAATACGTGACCTGGAGGCTGCTGTTTTTTTCAAACTTTTCTGACATTCTTACTGACAAGCCTGGAAACGCAACAGCTGTTGACCCACATCGCATTGTTTTAACCAGTGATATACCAGTCAGGGTTAAACCTTACCCACTTCCCTTTTCCACAACGACAGGTCGTTGAGAATGAAGTGAAAGCAATGTTAGACATGGGTGTGATTGAGCCTTCTACTTCTGCATATTGTGCCCCTGTTGTGCTCGTTTCTAAAACCAGATGGTTCTGTGCGGTTTTGTATTGATTACAGAGCGCTGAACA
>JADBJO010000881.1:322500-325000 GCA_016801955.1 Conus betulinus
TCTCTCTCTCTCTCTCTCTCCTCTCTCTCTCTCTCTCTCTCTCTCTCTCTCTCTCTCTCTCTCTCTCTCTCTCTCTCTCTCATGCGCGCGCGCACACTCTCACTGTCTCTATGTCTGTCTCTCTCCCTCTCCCTCTCTTCTGTTCTCTCTCTTCTCTCTCTCTCTCTCTCTCTCTCTCTCTCTCTCTCTCTCTCTCTCTCTCTCGTCTTCCTTTTTCTTCCTTTCTTTTAACATTTCAGGTTAACGCCCTCCTCCCCAAACTCCCAGTTTTCTCCCCCTCCCCCCCCCCTCTCTCTCTCTCTCTCTCTCTCGCAATCTCTGTCAAGAAAAAAAAAGAACAAGCCTATGTTCCAATGAATATGTATGTGCATGTAATGTTGGCGTTTTGCTGTCTGTGCCTTTATTGCATTTTTTTTTTTGTTGGAATGAATTGTCGGTGCACGTGCACACACAACCACACTGAAGTATTCAAAGCTCGACAGTCCTCTGTATTGTCTCCATGTATCAGATTGTCATGTCACGACTCGTCCGATAGTCGAATCATGTTGTTTATAGTCCGGCTCGACTTCGGGGGCCCATATCAGGGGCTGAAAGGGAGAAAGTCAAACCCGGAACAGTGCACACTTTGAAAACGGAGGCTACACTAATGAACAAGTGGGGTAACTCTTACTCCCATCAGGAAACACATATATGCCCATTAACGTCAAACGAATGCTGCTTACGGGGCTAAAATATTCAGTCAGCGCCAAAAACGTGTACGTGAAGAGCTAAAACCATACCGGTTAACTAACTGATTCAGTGTTTACAATTGAGTTCTCATCATGCCACTGGTTGTCGAAGAAGAAAAAAGACCAAGATTGATAACTTTGCATTGCGACAGAGGGTCTCTGTTTTTTATGACTGGGATATCGTTGTGTCTTCTGTCATTTTTTTTTTTTATAAGAGAAAGTAGCCGATTTATGTTGACAGCAATTGGGTAGATCTGTTGTATACTAGAATTCTAAACAGTGGATTCTGAAAGTCGAACAGTGGATTCTCAGCGTCAAACAGTGGATTTTAACTTCAAACGGTGGACTATGCAACTTCAAACGTAAATTGTGGAATTTCAAAAAGTGGATTCTGGGACTTTGCATGGTGGACTTTGGACTTGAAACCGTGGATTCGGGAACTTCAAACAGTGGATTCTAGAGATCCAATTGTGGATTCTTGAAATTCAAGTAGTGAAATCAGAAACTTGAAACAGTGGATTCTGAAACTTGAAACAGTAGATTCTGAAACTTGAAACAGTGGATTCTGAAACTTGAAACAGTGGATTCTGAAACTTGAAACAGTAGGACTCTGTTGAAACGGTGGAATTCTGTAACTTGGAAACCGCAGGCCCAGAAACTTCAAGCAGAGGAATCTGGAAGTTCAAGCAATGGATTCTGGCTCTTGATCTAGAGGATTATGGAACCTCAACAGTGGATTGTGTGAGTTCTCTGGCCTAATCCAGCAAGATCGTAGGCAGGAAGTGACGTCAGAATCCCGAATCCTGTGTCTCGTTCACACTGAACAGATTTAGTCTTAATTTGGCAGGAAAGAAACTGCGCATGATTTACTATACTGTCTTAAAATGTTTTATACATATATTTTTTGTACTCCACGGTCCAATATTACGTATTGAATACCGTAAGACCGGTATAGGACTGAATAGATCGATTGAGAAAACACTACGAAGACTTCTGTCTTTAGTGTTATAGTTATCGTTTTGGGGGCTAAGGGATCTTAAATCGACCGTGGCAGATTATTTAAGATAATCACGCGGAAAACTTTGGTTTGTTGTTCATGGAGGTTTCGTCTAATATCACCTTATTGAACAGAATTTTACTAAATGTTTTATAAGATATTTTTGTACTCCACGGTCCAATATTACCCCTTCTTGAATAGATCGATTACTAGACTTTTTTAGTGTTAGTTTCGTTTTGGGTCTAAGGGATCTTAAATCGACCGTGGCAGATTATTTAAGATAATCACGCGGGAAAACTTTGGTTTGTTGTTCATGGAGGTTTCGTCTAATATCACCTTATTGAACAGAATTTAAATAAGAGACTCCCCCATCACCCCTTCTTCTTTCCTTAATATTTTCCGACTGTTCTTCCGTCTTAGGCCCGGCTTAAATAGGCCAAAGTGTGGTTTAAACTTAGGTCCAAGTGGGACTGGACTGTGTAGCAGGTTCGCTGGTATGTGAAAGGAATCCATTCGTGTTTATCTTTCTGTTTACTTGCCTTTCGTTCTTGTCTCGCACTTAGATACTCACACACACGCACGTAGATACTCACACACACGCACGTAGATACTCACACACACACACACGCACGTAAATATTCAACACACACACGCACGTCACACACACGCGCACGTAAACACACACACACACACACACACACACACACACACACACACACACACACACACACACACACACACACACACGCACGCACGCACGCACGCACGCACGCAC
>JADBJO010000881.1:335000-337500 GCA_016801955.1 Conus betulinus
ATACCTATTGCTGGCACCGGTCCATAGGCAAGCAGTTCTCGGCCTTTTCTGCCTCCTCTTGCCGCAGTCCCGCCCCCTCTCCCAGACATCTACGTCTTCGCTTTTTCCTGTGTATCTGTTCGTAGGGTATAGGCAGCTGCGCACCGTATTCCGAGGTGGTTCGTTTTGGAATGATTGCGTTTGCATGTGACAGTTCACTTTGTCATACAGACACGAGTTTGTGAGTACATACGGACACGAATTTGCGACTGCATACAGACATGATTTTGCGAAGACATACAGACACGAATTTGCGACTGCATACAGACACGACTTTGCGACTACATGCAGACACAAATTTTTGCAAAGACATACAGACACGAATTTGCGACTACATGCAGACACGAATTTGCAAAGACATACCGACACGAACTTGCGACTGTATGCAGACACGAATTTGCGACTACATGCAGACACGAATTTGTGAAGACATACAGACACGAATTTGCGTAAGTCATACAGACACGAACTTTGTGAATTCATACAGACACAAATTTGCGTCAGTACAGACACGAAAATTCATGTCTGTATCAACTGACGTGTACATACACACGAAGAGGATTGGTACTAGAACTAAATTCAGCCGATGCTCTCTCTCTCTCTCTCTCTCTCTCTCTCTCTCTCTCTCTCTCTCTCTCTCTCTCTCTCTCTCTCTCTCTCTCTCTCGTTCCCGCTTTACCCAAAGTCAAAACTGCTTTAAGTGAAATGGGAGTCATATAAACAAACGAATAAAGTCAGTCAAGAAAAGTTGAAATTTTAAAAAAGTCTTCTGTTGCTGATTACGATCCATAAATTACTATTTTGTTGCCTTTTCACCTTTTTCTTTTCTTTTAGGGAAAGGATGGGGGGGGGGGGGGGGGGGGGGGGGAGTCTGTTGTTTGTAACATTTGAAGAAAGCATTCTTGTTTTAAAAAAAAAAATTCATTTGTCTGTTTGAAAATGATTTAAGCTGATTAACTGCTCGGCCATCGTCCAGACCACGATGACATGAAAGAAAAAGAAAAAAACATTAAAAACAAAACGAAGCAGTGGATATGAAATCAGTGGCAAACAACAGACAGTTGTCGGTAGTGGTTTTGACCGTCATGTTAGTCTTACTCCCTTCCTCCCCCACCCCACCCCTCCCCACTCCTCTCCACCCCTCGTCCTCTACCACCCCCGCCCTCCTCCCCCTCTCTTCATCCCCATTCTCCCGCCCTCTTATCTTGGCTTGTCAGTGGGGTTTTTGTTTGTTTGTGTGTGTCCGGTCAGCGGCAGAGACAGGTCAGCGAGTTTCTTGATGTTTGTCAGCTGCCGCCTTCAGAGCGGCTTGCAGTGGAAGGCGCGTATACACTGAGCACTTGGAAGACCAGATGCCGCGACAGCCTACGGTACGTCAATCAATACATGGCGGCTAGGTTGGAGACTGCCCAACATGTCAGCTACTGAACCTGTGCACGTGCGTACGTACTCCTCGCACGCGCTTGTCTTAGCTGTCCCCTGCACTTCTGCTCCCCTCTCCCCTCCCCCACCCCCGCCCGATGTTCCTATCCCTTATCCACCAGTTCTTCCTTCAAATCTTCCCTTCCCTCCCTCACCTTTCCATTGTCGTCCCTAACCACATACGCACGCATGCACGCACACACACACACACACGTACGCACATGCACACACAGACACACAGACACACACATGCACACGCACACACACACACACAGACATACACTCACACACACACATATATGCACGCACATGCACGCACGCATGCACACACACACACACACACACACACACACACACACACACACACACGCGCGCGCGCGCGCGCGCGCGCGCGCGCGACGCACGCACGCACGCACGTATGCACACACACAGTCCTTAATCCCGCCAAGCAAATGACCCACACGTGCATACCACAACACGAGAATGTCCACGTCTGCTGAGAAACACTATACTCGTGTACGAACGTTGGCCACTTGTTGCAGACGGTCATAATTATGTGAACACCGCCGCTCAAAATTATTAGTCTGCACGCTACGCATGGAGTGCATATTGGCTCTGTCTGTCTGTCTGTCTGTCTGCATGCATGTCATCTCCTCCCCACCTCTCTCTCTCTCTGCCTGTCTGTCATTGTGTGTGTGTGTGTGTGTGTGTGTGTGTGTGTGTGTGTGTGTGTGTGTGTGTGTGTAGCTTTCTGTCTGTGTCAAAGACTGCTTTTGAAAAAAAAAATAGACCCGTGGTATAAAATGACTGTGTAACCCTCTTGCCTTTATGGCTTTGTTTTAGCTGGAAGCATTGAAAGATTATTATCTCTCTCTGTCTCTGTCTGTCTCTGTCTCTCTTTCTGCCTCTCTGTCCGTCTCTCTCTGTCTGTCTCTCTCTGTCTCTCTCTCGCACACACACACACACACACGCGCGCGCGCGCGCGCGCGCACACACACACACAAGCAAGCACGCACATGCTCACACACACACACACACA
>JADBJO010000881.1:347500-352500 GCA_016801955.1 Conus betulinus
ATGTAAATACTTCAAATTATGAAGATCCGGCTGATAGCGACAGTGATAGTTATATGAATCGTCCTATTTCTAAAGAGGAAGTATGTTGGCCATAAGAAAACTGAAAGTTCGGAAAGCAGCAGGTCCAGATGGTATTGTTAGCGAGCTACTGAAGTATTCAAATGATCAAGTCGTAAATTTTCTCACAAAATTATTCAATACACTTTTTGACAACGGGGTATTTCCGGAAAATTGGACAGAATCCATTATTTTACCATTGTTTAAAAAAGGAGATGTTAATAATCCCAATAATTATAGAGGTATTTCTATTACTGATATAAGCAGCAAACTTTATAGTTCTATTATTAACAACAGATTACAAGAATGGATAGATGAGAACAATATTACAGGCGAGTATCAAGCAGGCTTTAAAAAAGGATATTCGACAGTTGATCACATATTTACGTTGTTAGCGCTTGTGCAAAAGCAGTTTTCATATAACCGTAAACTTTATGTAGCGTTCATAGACTTTGAAAAAGCATTTGATTCCATTAATAGAAATCTGCTATGGCCTATTTTATTACAAAATGGCATAACTGGTAAGTTATTTAAGTGTATCAAAGTTATGTATGAAAATGTAAAATGTAGAGTAAGATGTGGTTCTAAACTTTCTGATTATATTCGATGTACAGCAGGAGTGAAACAGGGAGACTCGTGTAGCCCTGTATTATTTTCTGTATTTATTAATGAGTTAGCATTACATGTGATTAATAACGGAAAACATGGCGCGTTGTGCTCTCACGTACTGCATTTGAGTTGTTTATTCTTCTATTGGCAGATGATGTTGTTTTATTGTCAGAGACGGTTATAGGACTGCAGACACAGCTAGATAATTTGCAGCATGCTGCTTCTTCTTCGCTTCAATTGAAAGTTAATATGAATAAAAGTAACATATTGTATTTCGGAAGGGAGGTTATCTAAGTGTAAGAGAACGATGGCTATATGATGGCGTGGTAATGCCTGTAGTTAATGTTTACAAGTATTTGGGAATATTTATCTCCACTCTCGTCTGAGTTTCACTGTGCTTGTAAAGATCTTGCCAGTCGAGCGAAAAAAATGCACTGTTGTGTATAGTTCAGAAGCTATATGCTCTAAATAACAATTCCTTTGAACTGTTTATAAAAAAATTTTTTGATACGCGTGTCCAGCCAGTATTGCTATACGGATCAGAAATATGGGGGTTAGACCAAGCCGCTGTTCATTGTGAGTCAGTTCATTTATTTGCTCTTAAAAAGTATTTTAGGCGTAGATCTGCGCACCCCCAACGATTTAGTATATGGTGAAACAAACAGATTTCCCACATATGTTAATGCTGCGGTTAACTGCCTTCGATATTGGTTTAAGCTATTACATATGGATGAACATAGGTTACCTAATATAGCGTATAAAATGCTGTATGATTTAGATGCTAAGGGAAAGATGAACTGGGTTTCAAATGTGCGTGTTTGTTTATATAGTAATGGTTTTGGTGACGTGTGGTTAAATCAAGGTGTGGGAAATGAAAATCACTTTATATAGCAATGTTTCGTCAGCGTTTGATTGACTGTAGATGGCAAAACTGGGAATAACCACATTTACACTAGTGAAAGATTTCATTTGTATAGAACGTTTTGTAATACCCATGACTTGAAGCAGTATTTGAAAGCAAATATGGATCGAAAATTGAAGCATATAATGACTAGGTTTAGACTAGGTATATCTGACTTAAATGTGCATCGCTTTTAGATATAAATGTTGTAATGACCGCGATCTGATGTGTCCATTATGCCAGATGTCTAAAGAAGATGAGATACACTTCGTTCTTTGTTGTCAAAGGTTGAAAGAAATAAGAGAGAAAAGTTTTTGGAGCCTAAATATTATCGACAACCTGTTTATTTAAACTAAGTCTACTCATGGCATGCACTAAACCTGATGTTGTACGAAATTTATCGTTGTTTTTGTATAAGGCTTTTAAATATAGAGAAATAGCTACTTCATAGTTTTGCATGATGTGCCTGCCATAAACGTAGCCTTTTGTATTGCACGATGAAAATCGTATATCTGTACGTTTACCCCTTCATGAGGGGCTGAGGCCTATATGAATAAAGTGTCACCTCTCACCTCGGCCGTGCTCCGACATTGATTATCAAGCCCACCGTCTCTTTCCACCCACCCGTCTTTGTGGCCCACAAGTGAAAGATCAGCCATGGCCATACACCTGCTGTGTGAATCATTTTACTATCTGTGAAAGATCAGCCGTGGCCATACACCTGTTGTGTAGATCATTTTATTATCTGTGAAAGATCAGCCGTGGCCATACACCTGTTGTGTAGATCATTTTATTATCAAGGTGTTCTGTTACAATACTGGTTCTTTTGAATTTTGATTTTAGTTGCAAAGTGAGACGACTGCAGGCGGAAATCTAAACAAATCCTGAATAAATGTTAGCGAACCGCCAAGAGAAACGTAGACAAACGAATCACAAGACAAAACAAACACAAGCCTGCCTACCTTACGCTGAAGAGTGAAGAGATCGAAGCTGAGTACCAAATTCGTTCATTTTCGTTATCTTATTTGTTTGTGTCTTGCCTGAAGAAGACCTAAGAGGTCGACCGAAACGCGTCGCTGACATTTATTTAAGATTTGTTTTGATTTTAGTTGAAAGGATACGTTGATTGCTGCAGTAAACAGTCAACAACAAACAAGTAAGATAACTCTTGCTTTCCTCCCATGACGAACTGTGCCAGGCTTGAACATATGTTGGTTTGTGTTTGTTCATTTTTTTCTCCAGTCGTTGGTGTTGCTGTGTAGATGTGGCAAGTGCAGGGTATGTGGCCAAGCTAGGAACATCCATTTTAGGGGGAGGGGCGGGGGGGGGGGGGGGGGGGGGGGAGGGGGGAGGGGGGTTCTCCTTGTTTGTTCTGTGTTCTGTGTGTTGTCATTTCCGCTGGGCGATGTGGTGTCGTCAGCGGCCTTCGTTTGGAGTTTATGGGCCTGTAAATGTTTCATCATGGGAGCAAGAGTTACCCTCCTTGTTTGTTATTCATGGGAGCAGGAGTTACCCCACAGGTTTGATATTAGAATTAGCTGCTATACCATCTCTTTTTTTTTTCTTTCGTAATTAATTCATTTATTCTTGATTGTCGTTTTAATGTTGTTGCTTTTTTTTCCTTTACGTTCATGTTTACATCAATGTTGATGGAGAAATAACTCATGCTTGTTTTCATGTAATTTTTTTTTTTTTGTTTTTGTAGATACGTATGTATGTTTGTAAGGTTTAGTAGGTAGTCATGTTTTGTTAGTTGCTATAGTCACTCCTAGTCCTTCAGCGGGGCAAAGGGCCGGATGTAAAAAAATAAACAACAACAACAACAACAAAAACCATATTACTTATCTGTGACCCTTGGAAATAAAGATTATCAAAGATTATCAGTCAGTCACCCAACATCAGACGTTCAGCGTTTGAATCATCGAGCGAGGAAACGTGGCCGTTGTTTTTCGTTTTTCACCTGAACGTGTTATTCCAGGGGTGTCGGTGTAGTGGAAGGTATCACCAAGTCTTCTGGGATGGGGTGGATATCGCCACCTGCTGTGTTTACCTGAGGTATGGGTGTGGGTGGACGTTAAACTTTAGTGTAACCAATCCCTCATCCACCGCCATCCCACCACCACCACCCACCACTAACCCTCGAGTTACGTGGCCAGTTACGGCTCTGTTTGGTTTTAGAGAGAGAGAGAGAGAGAGAGAGAGAGAGAGAGAGAGAGAGAGAGAGAGAGAGAGAGAGAGAGAGAGAGAAAGGGGGATGGAGGGGAGAGAAGAGAGAGGGAGAGAAAGGGGGAAGGAGAGAGAGAGAGAGAGAGGGGGGGGGAAGGGAAGACAGAGGGGGGGAGAGAGGGGATACAGAGGGGAAAAGAGAGGAATAGAGAGAGAGAGGGAGGGGGACAGAGAGAAAGAGAGAAGAGATGGAGGAGAGAGGAGGGGAGAGAGAGAAGAGAGGGATGGACAGAGAGAGAGAGAGAGAGAAAAGAGAGAAGAGATGGGTTGATGGGGGGAGAGAGAGAGAGAGAGAGAGAGGGGGGGGGGGGGAAGGTAGAGAGAGAAAAAAGAGAGAGAGGGATTGATGAGAGTTATGGAGAGAGAGAGAAGGAGGGAGAGAGGGAGGAGGTGGTGAGAGAGAGAGAGAAAGAGAGAAGAGAGGGATTGATGGAGAGAGAGAGACAGAGACAGAGAGAGAGAAGAGAGAGGGAGGGGAGAGCGAGAGAGGGTGAGAGAGAAGAGAGAGAGAGGGAGAGAGAGAGAAGAAAGAGAGAGAAAGGAATCCCACCTACGATGACAGCACTGACAGTCTGTCTTTATATCGGGAGTTATGATTCCAAGGAGAGAACTACACATAGTGTGGTGAAACTATCGCAGTGCCTGTTGTCCTAACCGGTTTTGTCGCCCCAAGAATCGCCTGCCACTCATCTTGCTACACACGCGCGCATACACACACACACACGCAATATACAAGCACGCACGCTTGAACACAGGCACGCCCATACATGCGCGCGCGCACACACACACACACACACACACACACACACACACACACACACACACACACAGCATGTCCGCATGCTTACACACACACACACACACACACACACACACACACACACACACACACACACACACACACACACACACACACACACACACACACACACACACACACACACACACACACACACACACACTCTCTGAACTCCCTCACACTTAACATGCATTTATGCTGCGTCTTTGCTCACGTACGCAAGGAACGATCTTGACTGTGTAAGTACGAGAACGATACAGGGAAAACAAAACTTTTTCTTTCTTTCTTTGATTCCATTCTTCTGGTTTAACCCTTGTGAAGGAATAACATTCGTACGTCCTCTCCTCTCTGTGTCTCTCACCTGCTGCTCCAGCTGTTTCCCCTGTTGTTTATGTTCCATCCCCGTGT
>JADBJO010000881.1:370000-380000 GCA_016801955.1 Conus betulinus
ATATGAGTTGACATTTGAGCCGGCCAGATAGAGGGACAAAGTGTGGATGTGAGTTTTTGTGTGTGCATGTGTGTGTGTATGCGTGCGTGCGTGCGTGCGTGCGTGCGTGCGTGCGTGAGTGTCGTGTATGCGTGTGCGTGTCTGTGTGTGTGTATGTGTGTGTGTGTGTGTGTGTGTGTGTGTGTGTGTGTGTGTGTGTGCGTGCGCGCGCGCGCGCTTGTATGTAAATGTGTCAATTTATCCGGAATTAGGCAAGTACGCTTCAAACTGAGTGTAGCATAGGAACAAGAGTACTGTAAGAAATGCTAAGTAATTAACAATCTAATATTAAAGGATAGAACATCAAAGGTAAATGCCCACTGGGCTGTGTAACAAACATTTACAAACTGAGGAAAGAAAAGAGTAGTCATTCAAAATCTGGGACACAGATGACGGACTGGATCCGTCAGATAAACTACAAACGCGCGCGACTTACGATGTAATTCCCTTGCTCTTGGACAATTGATTAACAGATGTCCTACTCCGAGTGTTTCTCCACACATGCATCTAATGTTTTTACAGAACTTCGTACGAAGGGAATTTAACCGCATTCTGTGCAGTAAACTAATCTCTCTTGACAGAGAAGCAAGGTGATTGTTTGACAAGGCTTTCGAGTTGATTTTGCCACCAAATTTAACACAACTCTGATAATACTGAGTATCAGAGTTCATTATCAAGTTTCTGAAGCTTTCATCCGATGTTTTGTTTAGAAGAATATTGCATTCTGTTAAATCCAAAGGAATAGTAAGGGGAATTGAGCCCTCAATATTTCGAGCTGCTTTTCTTGCAGCCTGATCGACTCTCTCATTTTCTGAAATGCCACAATGAAAGGGAACCCAGCAAAAACTAACTGATGTGCCTTTATCGGATAAAAGATGTATAACATGATATATTTCTGTTATTATCTCCAAACGGATTTTTGAAATTGAAGTTTGTATCTCTATGCTCAGATAGGATGGATCCCTTTTATGGCTCATGACTAGTTTGACAGGCAGGCATGCGTTCTGTCCAGACAGCATGGATTGGAATCACGATTAGTTTTTTAAACACCTGTTACTTTTTAACATCCCGGGTGTACTTATGGTGCATCACAAGTCTCAAAAGAGCTGGTTTCTGTTTTAGTCTTCAGCCCTATAGAAGCCTGGATTGTACCTTTGGCCCACTATTCGTGCAAGTTAAAAAAAAAAAACTGCGTTCTGTTTTGACATGTGTGGCCCGTTGAAAGTGTCAAAAGGTATGGTTTTCTGTTTTCTTTTTGGAAAGAGTGAATTCCGTTGTTGAACGAATGATTGAACTCAGTTCTGGTAGTGCTGTAAACAACGTGATTTTAAACATTTTACATTGTGAACATAATGCTCTTGTGGTATCGATAATTATATTGCTCGTTTAAGGCGATTTTTTTTTTTTCATATACGTAGAAAATGTGACAGATCAATTTTGACTTTTGACTTGACAAAATGACAGCTTTAAATGCTCTCCCGTACCACTCGTTCACTGAACCCTGTCAAAAGAACAGAAAACGGTAATTGCAACCCTTTTTCCAACGAGATCGACATCCAGAGTGGTTTGATTGATTATAGTGATTATTGTTCATTCTGCAACATTGCCTGGTACACATACATGAGTTGTCATCAATCATTTGATTTCTCATCATCTCCGTGGCATTGGGTTAGTTCTGAAAGTGAAAATAATGAATAACATCCTATGAATAATATATCTGTAGCGTACTTTCAACTATTCTTATTTCTTCTTCTCCTTCTTCTTCCTTCTTCTTCTTCTTCTTCTTCTTCTTCTTCTTCTTCTTCTTCTTCTTCCTCCTCCTCCTCCTCCTCCTCCTCCTTTTTTTTTCGTGTTTGTTTTTTTTCGGTTTTTTTTTTTTTTTTTATAATGTTATGGAGAGTTTCCACTCCTGTGAATGAAAGCATGGTTGTCCACCTTCTGAAACTGGAGATGTCCCATATGACACCACCATCACCCCCACCCCCACCCCCCACCCCCACCACCCAGCCGTCAGTGATGTGTAATTGTAAGAGGTGAAGGGGCGGTCAGGGATGGCCACAGTAATCTACAGACCGCAAGCTGTCAGTCAGGGTGGCCGAGGTCATCAATACAGCAGTAATGACCATGTCACGTCGCAGGACGGTCAAGACATAGGCCTGCCGGCTCTCTCTTCTCACCTCACGCTTTACGTCCAACGTCGTCGTGCCTCTCAGTTCTTGGAAATGGTCATCTCACTGCATGGTATTTTCGGCGCTCGCACAGGAACAGAGCTGCCCTTGAGATGTCTTATTTTTGTGCCCCCCCCCCCCCCCCCCCCCCCCCCCCCCCCCCTGCAGACGCCCCCCCCCTCCGACATAGCTGACTCGGCCTCCGCCGTGTCCTGTGTGCTGTTCATAGCGCCTCCTGTCAGTCTCTGTCAGCACGAGCTGGGACTTCACAGGATCAGTTCGCCACGACGCAACTCACTTGAGACGACGTGCTTGTGTGTGTGTGTGTAGTGTGTGTGTGTGTGTGTGTGTGTGTGTGTGTAGTGTGTGTGTGTGTGTGTGTGTGTGTGTGTGTGTGTGTGTGTGTGTGTGTGTGTGTGTGTGTGTGTGTGTGTGTATGCGCGCGCGCGCGCGTGTATGTGTGTGTGTGTGTGTGTGTGTGTGTTTAATGACTTGTGAGTTGACTTGAACGCGGTGACAGCCCTGATGTGTGGCCCTTTGCGGTCGGCTAGGCGGGCTATAAGCAACATTACCTTGGCAACGAACTGAAGACGGGTGCCGTGGGTTCTGTTCTGATTCTGACACTGCATGACAAAGCCGTTCTCTGTCTTTCCTTTTCTCCCGGCGCTTACCAGACCCGAGAGATCCGGGCACCATCCGCGGTGTTTGTCAGGAAATGCCGGCTACGTTTTCAAAGTCTCATCAGAATCAAAAGCTACGCTTTCAGAAACAGGCAGGAGTATAAGCCTGCGCATCAGAAAGAAGGAAAGAAAGAGACTCATCAGAATTAAAAGCTACGCTTTCAGAGATTCATCAGAATTAAAAGCTACACTTTCAGAGACTCATCAGAATCAAAGCTACACTTTCAGAGATTCGTCAGAATTAAAAGCTACGCTTTCACAGATTCGTCGGAATTGAAGGAAGAAACACGACCGGGATGTTCCAGTCTTGCCATTTGAGTCCACATCACACTCAACAGCTATGGCCAGGAGCCAGCCCGGACCAGCAAATCCCACAAGTAATGTGCCTCCCGCGACCCTGCCCACTGACCTGCAGACTCGAATCAAGACGAGGTTACCTGTGCTTGTTGCTGTTCGTCCGTGTACTTGTCTGACTATATTCGAGATCGCAAAGGCTGTGCCAGTCTTGAATAAACGTTAGTTTGTGTATTTGTCCATTTCTCCAGTTGTTGTTGCTGTGTGGATGTGTCCGGTATGGAGTGTATGGGCAGGCTGGAAAAAAATCCTTTTCTGGAGATGCTTCCTTGTTTGTTCTGTGTGTTTTTTGCTTTGTCATTTCTGTCATGCGATTCGCTGTCGAAAGCAGCATTCGTTTGGAGTTAAGGGCGTGTAATTATTTCATCATGGGAGCAAGAGTACCCAACTTGTTTGTTATCTACAGAGACGTGTTTCTTTGGCGGCATTTCTCGCCGCTCACGCCTGAAAACCGCCACAACGTTCAAGTCGCTGCTCAAAACCCTGACAGTGCCCTCCTCTTTCAGACTAGGGATATACGGCGTCGCTGTCGTCCTGGAACTCTTTGGGGAGAATGCGTCTGGAAACCGCCGGTTCTCTGAAGGATATTGCTTGTCCTTTAGCCCCCCCAAACTAATAGCTCCTAGAGATGATACTGTGATTTGCGCGTTCAGTCACCGAAATCCTTCCAAGGGCGATTTTATTACATTTTTTTTTAGCAATATATAGTGGCATTTTTGTGTTGTTGAAAACATACGTTCCGTTTGCGAAAACCATCCCCAGCACCAGAGAGAGTTCTCTACCACATCGTTTGGCAGGAGACACTATGGTAAGGTAAGGTAATGTAAGGTATTTTTTTTAGCAATGTATAGTGGCATTTTGTTGTTATTGAAACACTATGGTAAAGTAAGGTAATGTTGCTCGTAGCTCAGCCGACCGTAAAATGCCATGTCAGGGTTGTCACCGCGTTGAAGTCAACTCACAAGTTTAAAAAAAAAAAAAAAAAACAAAACAATGGGCCAGAGTGAAGACATTTTAACACTGGGCAGAATCTTATGAACACCAGCCATCAACTGCACTCCAAAGCGACCGGTGTGGCGATCATACAGGGTGCTACTGGAGAACGGTTCCATACTTCAGCCAGAGTAGGCCTACTTCAGGGCTGTCTTCTGTCTCCCTCACTTTTCAACACATTCCTGGAACCGCATCATGACTGCTGATGCACTTGAAGATCATGGCAGCAAAATCAGCCACTGGAGGGAAGAAGAACCATCACAGATCAATTGGAAAATGGCATCGATGGCCTGGCAGACAGTGAACACGAAGAACTTGCCAAGCCAGTTGGACGTTCGGATGAAATATCAGTGAGACATGACATGGATATCAGTGCCGAGACGATAAAGTTGTTTGGCCAGACACAGCACCACCATCTGTACTGATATAACTGTCCACAGTCCGAAGCTACAATCTGTTCAACAGGTCACTTACCTGGGATCCAGCTTCAGCAGTGAGGCACCCAAACCCGAAATCCTCTCTCATGGGCAGCAAGGACAACCACAACCATGTCCAGATTAAAACTTGCAGGGAAGTACAAGATCATCTTCATGAAAGACAAGATCAGGCTCCTGCGTGCCCTGGTCTGTTTCGTTTTCCAGTGGGCATGCTAGACATGGACCTCCACAGCGGATCTGGAAAGAAGGATCCAAGCCATGGAAATGAACTGTTACCGCAAGAGACTATACATCCAGTACACTGATCACATCACCAGTCAACAAGCGCTGTCAGATCATCAGGCAACACGTAGGACCGTGCGAAGATCTGCTGACATCACTCAGGGAAAGGACACTGCGTTGGTGTGGACATGTAACCAGATCCTGTGGCCTTGCTAACACAGTTCTCCAGGGAACTGTTGAAGGAGGGAGACAGAAGGGAAGATGGAAAAGAAAAAAAAAAATCGGACTGACAACGTTGCAGAGTGGACTGGAAGAACATTTGCTAATCTGATGAACTGTTCTTCACTGTGCTGCCCCAGTGACTCCCCACGGACAAGAAAGAAGAAGAAGAAGGAGGAGGGGGGGGGGGGGGGGGGGGGGGGGGGGGAGGAGGGGGGAGGAGGACAAGAAGAAGAACAAGAAAAAGGACAAGAACAAGAAGAAGAAGCAGCAACAGCAGCAGGAGCAGCAGCAGCAGCAGCAGCAGAGCAAAGAAGAAGCAGCAGAAGAAGACGAAGAAGAAGGAGAACAACAACATCAGCAACAACAACAACAACCAGCAGCAGCAACAGAAGAAGAAGAAGAAACGAAAGATGACGACGAAGAAGAAAAAGTGTAGCATTGATATGATAACCCCCAAAACAGCCTTCCTTCTCCAGCAGAGATAGAGCCTGCCTACGGCTGACTCTGCCCTCCAAAATGACATTTTTTTTTTTAGGAGGAGGATTACAAGACAGTCCAGAGATGTAGGGGGAAGGATAGGAGGAAGGAGAAGCTCTCTCTCTCTCTCTCTCTCTCTCTCTCTCTCCTCTCTCTCTCTCTCTCTCTCTCTCTCTCTCTCTCTCTCTCTCTCTCTCTCTCTCTCTCTCTCCCCCCCTCCCCTGTGATCTCGGGACGGCCATGACTTATTGACTGAGCGACGTTTCGTCACTCACCTTGGCTCGCTGCATGTCAATGACCATGATTAAGCTCCGAAGGCGTCGTTACCTGGGTCGTCGGGTCTTCTGTGGAGGTTAGCGCTACGCACAGACTCGGACAGTCTGTGGTCCCCCCCCCCCCCTCTCACCTGATAATGTGGTTGTTTTGTCGAACACACAACCCATTTGGACTGTCCATCTCCCTGTCTCTGTAAAACTTAACCTGTTTCTGTCTGTAGGCCTCTGCTTGTCTATCTGTCATCTCTGTCAGTAAAGAAAAAAAAAAAAAAACATTTAAATCTCTTGTCCCCTAGGCTGTCTACACACACACACACACACACACACACACACACACACACACACACACACAGAAATAAAGACAGAGAGACACACACACACACACACACACACACACACACACACACACACACACACACACATACACACACACACACACACCGCGCGCGCGCGCGCTCGTTTGTGTGTATGTGTGTGTGTGCGTGCGCGCGCGCACGCGTGTGTATGTGTGTGTGTGTGTGTGTGTGTGTGTGTGTGTGTGTGTGTGTGTGTGTGTGTGTGTCTGGCTCTCTCTCCTTGTCTGCAGGAAACGGAAGTAGTGGCCAGAAGCAGTGCAGCAAAAAAACAGCTCTTCAGTCATTAACATCAAAATTCGAAGGGAAAAAAAAAAAGGCAGAACTTGACCTGTGCTTGTCCATGTCTGTCTGTCTGTCCGTCTATGATGATGCAACAAGAGCATTATGTGCAGGCATGTAGTCATTTAAATGCCATGGTTCCCGTCTGAATTAGTATTGGGACTGACAGTTGCGTGGGTGTGTTGGTCACGGGTGTCAGTCTGTTAGAGTGTCACGGTGTGTGTGTGTGTGTGTGTGTGTGTGTGTGTGTGTGTGTGTGTGTGTGTGTGTGTGTGTGTGGTGTGTGTGCGCGCGCGCGCGCGAGTGCGTATGCTTGTGTCCGTGCGTGCGTGCGCGCGCGCGCAATACCGAAAGTGAAAGAAAAAATGCGTATAATGTGCGCGCGCATGTGTGTGTGTGTGTGTGTGTGTGTGTGTGTGTGTGTGTGTGTGTGTGTGTGGTGTGTGTGTGAGTGTGTGAGCTGAGAGAGAGAGCGAAGGAGTGTGTGTAACACTGAGAGAGAGAGAGAATGTGAGTGCGCTCGTGCGTTCGAGAGAGAGAGAGAGAGAGAATGTACATGTTTGCGCGCGCATGTGTGTATGTGAGTGTGTGTGTGCTTGGTTGTTCGTCTGTCTGTCTGTAAGTATGTGTGTGCGCGCTTGCTTATGTGTGTGTGTGTGTGTGTGTGTGTGTATGTGTGTGTGTTGACATTGATTTCAACGTGGTGACAGCCCGATATGGGTCGCGTAGCTACTCTAAAACAACATGAACTGAACTTAGTGTGTATGTGTGCGCGCGCGCTCGCGTGCGTCTCAGTCAGAGCACGTTTGCGCGTGCCTCCACCAGCAGTTCTGCTGACCAGACGTTCAATCCCCCATACAAAGTCTGGAACACTCTCCCAGTCTGAAAACACCGAGACCAAGATCACGCAATACTCATCGAGCGGTTTCTTTTCAGAAAGCGAGCACAGCCACCCAACCGTGTGCCACGTTTGCCTTCCTAAGGGCGGAAAGCTTTCCTACTAATTCAGGACAACAAAAACACGGGCGCCGGTCTATTGATCTGATGAATGAACGTCCCCCCCCCCCCCCCCCCCACACACACACACACACCCACTCCCTCCCCAGCTATAGCTACTTACACTACCCAGACAGTGACAGATCTATAATGGCTGTTACTTAGTGAAGCAGCAGGCCGCTATGCCCCCAAGCCTTGCCAGCTCTTCGGGACAAGGCGACTGTTCTTGTGAGTGATGTGGCCCAGTCCTGTTATTCTGCGACCGGTACGCTGGAGATGAACAAGCTCGGCTAGAGAGAGATTTGTCATCGAGATAGGCTGTGTCTGAGTGCGTCGCGTCTCTGATAGGGCCAGCACTTTTGAGCAGCCAGCAAACGACAACGATTTCTTTCCCACGGTTGTTAAACGAAGTGGAAAGGTTGCGGGAAGCTCACACTGGTTTTTTTTTTGTTGTTGTTTTCCCCTGACGCGGACAGAATAACAACGCTTTCTTTCGGGCTGCTGTCCTGCTGGATCAGGTCGGTGGTTGTCCTGCCGAGCAAGCAGATTAGAGACGATCGTTCCAGAGTACAGGAGACTTTTATCACGTGCCGTGTTTGTCTGTACGAAGGTTTCCAAGGCAGTCCATCCCATCTCCTCATCGTCCGCCTGCATCATCACCAAGGACGCCACCACCACACCCGGGGCCTGACAGGTACCGGCGCGGCCGTGCGTCTGGGATTGAGGAGAAATGGATCGAACTCGCTCGCCGTGATCGGCCGAAGCCTTTTGATCTGGGTGGCACGCGCAGGGTGACGTAATGGTTCTGCCGCGCGATTGGATGGCGCGGGGGAAGAAGAAGAGGTCACAGCACATGCACAACAACACAGACAACTGTGGCAGTTCCATCCTCCTCCCTCCGCTAGCTACAAGTGTTGACAAGCCCCTTTAAAAAAAAAAAAAAAAAAAAAAAATTGTTTTCACACTTAGGCTGTGGAGGTAGTATGTGTGGTGTAGTGCGTAGTTGGTATGAGCGAGAGACTGACTGACTGACTGCATCGACAGCTTGAGCAAGTGTAGCTGTCGCAGTTTTTCTTTCTTTCTTTTTATCATCAACAGGCTGTATGCACTCAGCTCACTCACTGGGTCGTGTGATCGATAACCCACCGTGGCACAACCAACGTGTACCGTACCGTGTGCGAGAGAGGCCTGGCAATAAGAAGAAGGGAGAGCACTCGTGCTACCTTACGCGTGCGGTGAGAGTGCAAATGATGCAGCGGCCATGTTCGTGACGATACTCTCTTTATTCATTGTTGATGTTGCAAGCGCCGAAAGGGGAGAGAGAGAGAGACAGTCCTCTGTACACCGGCCACTGTGTAATTAGACGACGATGACCCTTGCCGCTCTGTGGGGCCAATCGGGGTGGACTTAGACTCGGGCCCCGACGAGCCCGGTGGACTTGATTATGCTAAACTATCGGCCCAGCCTCTCTCTCTCTCTCTTGCCGGCATCTGTAGTACTTAGTATTGCTCGCTGGCGCTTGTCAAGGGGTTAGACTGACACAGTGCTGGGTGTGTGTGTGCGCGCGCGCGCGTGTGTGTGTGCGTGGTGGCCTTTCAGATGCTGACGACGGGGAGCACCAACGTGTTGAGGCTCAGGCAGAGGATTCCAGCCGAGAAACAAAGACGATGATGATGAGCTAGTAGGGGGTGCAAAGTGTGGAGACAGTCTGTGGAAGACAGAAAGAGAGAGACCCGCCCACAAAAAAAAAAAAGAAAGAAAAATGATGGAGAGCCCGTGGGGTCGTGAGCTTGGCCTGAGCTACTGGGATGACCAAGGCAGCATTCCGCTGTGCATCCTGCAGCTGGATCCGGCTGACAGGGCAGTGCTGAGGATCGCGGGTAAGTCCGCGTGTGTGTCGAGGCTCGGTCGAGGGTTTGCCGCATGGAAGAAAAGTGGGTGGGGAGGTGGGGGTGTCTGAGGTCTAGCATGTCACCGTCTGTCCATGGTGGGTGTGTGTGTGTGTGTGTGTGTGTGTGTGTGTGTGTGTGTGTGTTTGTGTAGGATTCTGTGGTGATGTCACATTGTTGTATGAAACATGTGAAAGGAAGTGAGACTGTGATAGCATCATGAGTCATGACTTGTCATCATCATTATCATCATCATCATCATATTAGTTCATTGCTTGGCATAATATATGTAAACCTGTTTTTTTTTTAAATGATTTTTTTTCCCCCATTAAGGCATTGCGCTGCTTCATTTTGAGAAATTTTCTTACTTTTATTGAACTAAAGGTCTTCAACATGCATTAGCAGTATGTTACTATAATCACAGCAGAAATCATGGACTAATTATTTCATCATAACTCATGTTTGCCAGTACCCTTACTTTCACTTAAAACTGTGTTTGTCACTTGCTGGCAGGCATACACACCACACACACACACACACACACACACACACACACACACACACACACACACAGAAAGAAAGTATGTGGTGCACATATGCCTCTGTGTGTGTG
>JADBJO010000881.1:385000-387500 GCA_016801955.1 Conus betulinus
CTTGGGCTAATCATCGAATAGGTAGAGCTCTAGAAAAGTAGAAAAGTAATTGACTGTCTTGGGCTAATCATCGAGTAGTTAGAGCTCTAGAATGGTAATTGACTGTCTTGAGCTAATCATTGAATAGGTAGAGCTCTAGAATAGTAATTGACTGTCTTGGGCTAATCATCGAGTAGTTAGAGCTCTAGAATAGTAATTGACTGTCTTGGGCTAATCTTCGAATAGTTAGAGCTCTAGAATTGTAATTGACTGTCTTGGGCTAATCTTCGAATAGGTAGAGCTCTAGAATGGTAATTGACTGTCTTGGGCTAATCTTCGAATAGTTAGAGCTCTAGAATAGTAATTGACTGTCTTGGGCTAATCTTCGAATAGTTATAGACTGTCATTGGTAGTTTACAGCTCCTGCAGTGACATTTGATTTAAAACAAAACAACAACAACAACAACAACAACAACAAACATTATGGCCAGCAGTTAAATGAAGTAATGTTACGTTTACATGATGCAGTAAAATGAAATAACATGTTTACATGTTGCAGTTAAAAAGAAATACTGTTAGGTTTACATGATGACACAGAAACGAAATGACATTACGTTTATGTACATATTGCAGTAAAAAGAACAAATGTTTACATGATGCAGTAAAATGAAATTGCATCATGTTTACATGTTGCAGTAAAACTGAATAATGTTATTATATTTACTCGATGCAGTACAAATGTTGTGTTTAATGATGCAGTCAAAAGGAAAGGATGTTCTGTCTATATGATAAAGAAACGAAACAAAGAAATGTTATGTTTATATGATGCTGTAGACAGACATAACATCAAGCTTACATGATGCAGTTAAAATGAAATATCCAAACAGTGCTGTTTTTTTTCTGACGCTCTTTTTTTCTCCCCTTCGTTTGAAAAGGTTGAAAACTCCTTTTCGGTTTCACTTGTAAATGATCTGAGAACTTTGGTTACCTATAACTCAGTGAATAGAAACTGAACAATTCCAGTGTCATTTTATTTGTGAAAAACGAATATTGACTGACACTGTGAAGTCATGCATGACTCGGAAGTATTGATTGATCATGCCATTGTGCATTCATGACAGCAGATATTGACTTTGCTGTGGTACAGCGCATTATGGGGAATATTTACTTGCAATGCCGTTGTACATGATCGATATTGATGACATGGGATGGCAATGTCATTATACGTGACTGAGGATGAGAACATTCTGTGACACTGCCTTTGACTGTGTGACACTGCCATCGACTGTGTGACACTGCCATTGACTGTTTGACACCGCCATTGACTGTGTGACACTGCCATTGTGCTCAGCTGAGAGTGTTGATTTATTAATGCTGTGGCGCTTAATGACCAAGAATGTTGACTGCAATACCGTTGTGCAAGAGTGAGAGATAGAGAGGGGGTGAAAGAGTGAGACAGAGTGTGTGTGGGGGAGAGAGAGAGAGAGAGAGAGAGAGAGAGAGAGAGAGAGAGAGAGAGAGAGGGGGCAGCCGAGTGAAATGACCTCTCAAATTCAGCACTGATCCCTCAAATGAAGGGTTTCCAAGGCAAAAAAAAAAAAAAAAAAAAAAAAAAAGAAAAAAAAATTAGTCAACTCACAAAGAAACTCGCGTTGGAGAGATTTTTTTTTTTCTTTTTTAGTGTAATCACTAGATATTTTGCTAGATCTGTGGTAGCCTATGGTAGCATGCTGTTGAGGCTGTTCTTTCTCTATGCCACACGAAGGAAAGAATGTAGTATAGTCACATCATGCGTTACTTTCCAAGCAAATTCAAGGCGCAGTATATATATCTTATCTACGCAGCAAGACTTGTTGATTCACGATTGGCCCACATGTTGGTTGGTTGGTTGGTTGGTTGGTTGGTTGGATAGGTGGGTGGGTGGTGTGGTACCTGCTGCCGATGAATGGAGGGAAATAGGAACCGACACAAGAATGGCACCGACATATCCCCCCCCTCCCCCCCACCCCGTAACAATGGGAGGAAAGCTGGCAGGGTGCCAGAATATGAGGCAGGCAGCAAGCAGCACAGCACGTGCATCACACACCAGTGCAGACTGAGCCAGTGGCCCTGCTGTTGTGCTCTCTGTCTGTCTATCTGTCACGCTCTCTCTTTCTGTTTCTCTCTCTCTGTTTCTCTCTCTCTCTCTCTCTCTCTCTGTTTCTGTCTCTCTGTCTCTCTGTTTCTGTCTCTCTTTCTTCTCTCTCTCCCTCTCTGTCTTTCTTCTCTCTTTCATTCTATTTCTCTCTCTTCTCTCCTCTCTCTTCTTTTTCTCTCTCTCTCTCTCTCTCTCTGCCTGTCTCTCTCTCTCTGTATCTCTCTCTGTCTGCTCTCTCTCTCTCTCTCTCTTCTCTCTCTCTCTCTCTCTCTCTCTCTCTCTCTCTCTCTATCCCCCCCTCTCTCTGCCTCTGTCAGTCTCTGTCTCCCTCTCTCTCTCTCATTCTGTGCACTCTCTCCTCTCTCTCTCCCCCTCTCTGTTCTC
>JADBJO010000881.1:397500-410000 GCA_016801955.1 Conus betulinus
CATTGTGATCGATGAAAGCTTCTGAAACGAACTATGCAAACATGTGGAACTCCCCCCCCCCCCCCCCCCCCCCCTCCTCCCCCCAATGACATAGCAGACGCACAGACTGGCCTTCGATAAGAAGGGCACAAGCATGGTGATAGAGAGAGAGTGCGCAGTCCCTCCGCGAAGATTGAACGCATCATATAGATCAGCCAGCCTTCGCTTTAATATATAACGAACGAATCTGCGTGGCGAATTCTCACTCAGATTGAATGAGTTCGACCAGGAGTTACCATCCCATTTTTTTTGTTTTGTTTTGTTTGTTTGCTTGTTTGTTTTTTGTTTTAAGTTTTGTGAAGATCGGGGCTTTGAGTTTTTGTTTGTTTGCTTTTTTGCGCAACATGAACTGACTTGACAGACAAACGGGGGGTGGGGGTGGGGGGGGGGGGGGGTGGGGGGGGGGGGGGCTGTGTGAAAAGAAGATGGATACAGCTTACCTCCCCTGCGGACAGAGATAAATAAAATGGAGGTAGAACTCGAACACAAGGTGTGTGTTTTGTCCTTCACACATGTGACGAAATGGGTATAATAAGAGATTCAATTTTCAAAAGTTTTTAAAAGTGGGTACAGGCTATAGGTGCACAGGAAAAGCGCGCGTTCCTTTGCCGTCGGCCTGCTCCTCCGTCCGTCCCATTCAGTGTTTTGGACCTCATCAGCCTTCCCCACACACAATTTGTGACAGTTGAATGGAGATGAAGAGAAGGGGGTTTGTTCGTCGTGGCCTAGTTGGTTTAAACGGGAAGAACACGTCCTCTTCCTCCTCAGGCGCCAAACTGCAACAGCCGACCCAGATAGAAAAAAGAGACCATATGGACGTTACCCTTTTTTTGTCCTAGGGGTGTTTAATAACCCTTCAGAAACCGAAAGAGTTTGAAGATGTGAACGCTCCAATAATATGTGATAGGTAAAAATTACCGACAGCAGTGAATTCCCATGGTCCGCCAGTCGTCTGCACAAGGAACAAGACACGCTGGCATATGCACTTTACTGTCATATGCTCTGTACAACACGTTGTTGCAATGAGCCAATGACCTTCACCTTTCGCCCCCCCCCCCCCTCCACTCCTCCTCCTTTAACCCCTACCCAGTACCCCTCACATACCCCATCTCCACCCCCCCCCCCCCCCGACCTCCATCTTTCGTGCGCTTACACAGCTATGTTAGTGTGTAGCTTTTCAGATTCTCCTGTAGCCATAATTTTGTCGAGGTCGTCGAGATAGCCAGCCGGATATTTTGTGGGCGAGTTTGGAGGGGCAGAGGCGGTTTAAAAGGATGATTAATCGTTTTGAATGTCAAACTCGGAAACACACGAGCGCGCGCACGCACGGACGCACGCACTACTGGCAGGCGCATTTCCATGTGCGCACGCGCGCGCGCGCCAACACGCACACTGGCATACGCGCACGCAAGCAAACGCACACACACTTACTGAGATACTCGTCCACTCGCGCATGCGTGTTCTTCGTTGCTTTTTTAAGTGGCACAAAAGTAAACAAAGCGCTGGAGTTTTTTTTTTTTTTTTCTTTTTTTTTTTTTGAAGCAAGTGCAAACAGCCGACGTGGCTTGTCAAGCGGAGAGCAGACGTGTGGCGGGCGGTGGGTGTTTGCTGCAGTCTGTCACAAAAGTGTCTGAGCCAAGTTCGGGCCGGTTAGGTAGGATCACCTGACAAAAGCAGTTGATCTCCTCCAGTTGGCCGTCTTCACTACTGCTCCGTCAGTCAGTTGGCAACTGCCAGGCAATGCACTCACGAGAGACAGAGCGAGAGAGGGGAAGGGGGGGGGGGGGGGGGGGGGGGGGGGGAGGTTACAGGTCCGAGTCCATGATTATATTCTCTATTATTACACTCACAAAGCTGCACCTGGCTTTTCTCAGAAGAGCAGCCAGCACCCAAACCATATTCATCGCACAGTCCAACAACCCTTGACCCATACTGTGGTAGCTGACTCTGAGGCAGGTGTCAGCTCCGTTTTTTGTTTGTTTGTTTGTTTTTCGTCTATGCAAGCACGATCCACACATGACCCAACGTTTTCGCCTGCTCGACTTTTCACTTCGAAGCACTGGTGCCTTCCAAATGGCGTAGAAACACAAGGAACCACAAGCCATGCATCATTCTGCAAATGTTTGCTGACAGATGGCACTGAACTTAATGTACTGACCCCAGATTCCAGGATGAAATCACCCTTTTCACATTAAAAGGGAGAAAAAAAAAAAACATTCTCAGAGCCAGGGCGATTTTCATCTGTTCAAACTTTGTTCTTACTACTTGACCTTTGCTGTAACCCTGAACTTTGACCTGCGCTGAACCCGTGTTCTTGACGACGCTGTGTCAAGAGTTTGCGTTCTTGTTTTAGATTTTTGCGCAGTTTAGATCAATTGATTTTCTTTATCGACAGACAGCGCAGGTCAGCGGTTGTTCAAATTTTTGGGTGGGAGGGGAGGGTGGGGGTGAGGGGTGAGGACTACTTTTATGTCACAGTTGCTGACACACACACACACACGCACACGCACACACTGTTAACAATTCTGCATTAGAATGACATTACAGTATGATCGTATGATGGTGGATTACTCCTGGGTTTGACCTCCTTTAATGTGAAGGTCGCTGGAGGACCTTATATGCGGACAAAGGGGTGTTTTTGTTCCGCCACACATTCGCGGGCGTAACAAGGAGGCTTCAGTTTTGAAATTTAAATGTTTGAAATTTAAGAAGCGGTTGTATGTGTCTGATGCATTCAGCCCGTCCCTCCGTCGCTTTCACCTTTAGGGACATGCCTTCCCATCATAGCCTGGGGGCTGATTTTTTGTTCCTTTTTCATTCAGCTGCACATTTTGCTTGAACTTTTGGCTTACAGGTAGGTTACATTACACCACCACCACCACCATTCCAGAATAGTGACACGATAGAGCAAGTGATACATGGATTGTGTGCAGAGAACACAAAGCGACAGCTTTGAAGCTTGCAGTGTGTGGGGGGGGGGGGGGGGGGGGGGGGGGGGGGGGGGGGGGTGCTCGTGTAGTAGAAGAACAAAATCTTTCTGCACTGCGCAGAGGGGGGCTACTGAAAAGCGTTCCTTTTGTGTTCCCTCCCTAAGTCTCTGTCTGTCTGTCTGTCTGTCTCTTTCTCTTCTCTCTCTCTCTTTTGTTTCTCTCTCTCGCTTTCTCTGTCTGTCTGTCTGTCTGTCTCTTTCTCTTTCTCTCTCTTTCTCTTTCTCTCTCTCTCTCTCTCTCTCTCTCTCTCTCTCTCTCTCTGTAGTCTGCCCCAGGAACAAAGCGACCTACTGTATACTTTTTGCGCAGTGTTGTAATGGATCTCGACACGTGGCAGGGGACGGTCCCCCAAAACAAGCTGAATAACCTTGATGTAAACAATCGGTGTGGAGAGAGAGAGAGAGAGAGAGAGAAGAGAGAGAGAGAGAGAGAGAGAGAGATGTGGGGGAGAGGGTGATGTGGGGGGAGAGGAGTAGAGAGAGGGGGAAAGAGAGCGAGCGAGCGAGAGAGAGAGATAGGGAGAGAGAATGGGAGAGAGAGAGAGAGAGAGTTGGGGGAGGGTGAGAGGGGGAAAGAGCGAGCGAGCTAGAGAGAGAGATGGGGAGAGAGAGATGGGGAGAGAGAGAGAGTGGGAGAGAGAGGTGGGGGAGGGTGAGAGATGGGGAAAGAGAGAGAGAGATGGGGAGGAGAGAGAGAGAGAGAGAGAGAGAGAGAGAGAGAGAGAGAGATGTTAAAAGCCAAAGTGACACAGTGAAACGGCATGTAAACTGAACGTGTCACATCTGTTAGTGTAAACTTTTTTTGTGTGGGTTCTTGTCGAGTAGTGTACTTGGGTATTCTGTCCTAGGGTTGTTGAGGTTCTTTTTCTTTTATCAGCCATGTTCCCTACCGTCTTCCCTCCCTCTACCACCACCACCCCCCACTCCACATCTTTCCTTTCACTCTCCCCCCCCCCCCCCCATACCCCCCACATCCCTCCCATCCCCTCCGTCCTTTCCACCAACCTTTTCTCACTTGAGTGTAAAAGAACTTGGAAGTATGCTAAGGATATTGCTTTTGTACCGCTCCCTTCATTTCTCAGATTCTCCTGTTTTTTTTTTTTTTTTTTTTTTTTTGTGGTGGTCTTTTTTTTGTAGAATGTTTACGTCAAGAAAACGTATTGAATCAGTTGATAATTCTTGTCAAGTTTTATTTCACGTGTATATGCGTCCTTGGTATTGGGGAGCGCGCGCGCGCAAGTGTGAATGCGAATGAGAGAGAGAGAGAGAGAGAGAGAGAGAGGAGAGAGAGAGAGAGAGAGAGAGTGAGAGTGTGTGTGTGTGTGAGAGAGAGAGAGAGAGAGAGGGGGGGGGGGGAGGAGGAAGGGAGGGAAGGAATTATTGGGGTGGGATGGGGGGTGGGGGGTGGGTGGGGCTGAACGTGAGAGCGCGTGCGAGGATTACTTCATGCCTCTCTGTTTCCGATTTTGTCCTGGGTCAACGTATAATTGCCAACGCCCTGTTTCACAGAGTAGAGCTCGAAGAATAGACCTGCCAGCACCGACTGCGTCCGATCGTGTGTGTGTGTGTGTGTGTGTGTGTGTGGTGTGTGTGTGTGTGTGTGTGTGCGTGCGTGTGTGCCCGCGCGCGCGCGCATGATGAGTGTGTGTGTGTGTGTGTGTGTGTGTGTGTGTGTGCCGCGCGCGCGCGCGCGTGATGAGCGTGTGTGTGTGGGTCTGTGTGTGTGTGTGTGTGTGTGTGTGTGTGTGTGTGTGTGTGTGTGTGTGTGAGCTGCACGTGCGCGACATCAAATCGAATGTTTGAACTGACTGACCCGGCCGCGTTCTTTCTTGAGGCAAAACACTCGTGGTGTATGTATGTATGTATGTTATGTTATGTATGTATGTATACAATGGAGTACCGTGTTGACTCTCCATGTAGGATTCAGTCCATGAGCCAGAGGCCAAAACTTGGTGCCAGAGAGCAGTCTGAGTCGTGTGTAGTTCTCGTATGCACTGCTACTGCATTGTGTCGTTGCTGCTGGCTGTATTGGGGAGGTTGACGGCCGGGAATTTTTTTTTTTTTTTTTTTTTCATTTTTTCGGTTAAATTCTTCTTGTTGTACTTCTTGTTCTTGATTTTGTTCTTGTTCTCCTCCTTTTTCTCCTCCTCCTCCTCCTCCTCCTTTTTCTTCTTCTTCATCCTCCTCCTCCTCTTCTTCTTCTTCTTCCTCCTCCTCCTGGTTCACCTCTTCTTCCTCCTTCTCCCTTTTCTTCTTTCATATCTTCATCATCATCATCTTCTTCTTCTTCTCCCCCTCCCTCTCTCTCTCTGTGTCTCAGTCTCTCCTATCTCTGTCTCTGCCTGTCTCTCTCTCTCTCTCTCTCTCTCCTCTGTGTCTGTCTGTGTCTGTCTGTCTGTCTGTCTCTCTCTCTCTCTCTCTCTCTCTCTCTCTCTCTCTCTCTCTCTCTCTCTCTCTCTCACACACACACACACACACACACACACACACACACAAACGCGCGCGCGCGCTTTTGCTCGCTTGATCGTTCGGACATTCTCACACGTGCAACTAGTTCAATCGCAGTTTGATGACGTAAATAGCAAACCAGCAGGATAACAATTCCTCGGGAGTTCTTGCCGTGTGCGTGTCTCTGCCGCAGGGTACGTGATTGTGTGAGTTTGGAACTTGTATTGTTGCTGTTGAGGATAGCTCCTCGTTTGTTTCTGTGTCTGCATTTGCGCTAGGTGAATCGATGCCGTAACCAGCCTTGGGCGTGTTGCACTGTCTCACCGTGGGGAGAGAAGAGTACACCCTTTTGATTTTGCTGTGTACTCGTTCGCTGCTTCTTGACCCCACTGGCATTTCCTTGAAGACGTTTCCAATTTCTTTTTCACTGCCCTTGTCTCTATTGTGTATAAGTTGTTCACGCATCTTCTTGTTGATGATGTCATTGTTTGCCCCCCCCCCCCCCCCCCCCCCCCCTTCCGCTTTCAGTTTATTTTATTTCATTTCTTTCCGTCTTCTGTTGTCTGTTTGATTGATGTTCCTTTAAAATCCCAACACCGTGGCGAAACGTTTAGTATACCGTCAATGTATTGTAACCGCCAATACATTGTCAGTGTTAGGTGTGAGCACAGCATAAGCCTAGGGCTGCTTGTTGCTGGTTTGTCCTGATGGCTGTGGATGTATTCTGTGTATGTGTTGAATCAAAGTTATTTAAACCGATACTTCCAAGTCTCGTTGGCAGAACTGTGATGCTGGGTCAGGCGGGCTTTTGTGTGGATTTTGCCCCCCCCCCCCCCCCCCCCCCCCCTCCGCATTCCTCACTACCCCCTCCCCCTTCCCTCTCCCACGTCTCCCCCCTCCCCATTCTCCCCCAAACCTGTAACCCCTTGTTCAAAAGAAAAACCTGTGGCATATTGGAACGGCGTTCGACGTTGATCACGCGGCGGCGGCGGGGGGGGGGGGGGGGGGGGGGGGGGGGGGGGGGGGGGGGGGTAGAGCAACCACGTACCCAGGACCCAAGTGGCATTTTTAACGGGCTTGGAGACACGTGAAACGGCGATAAGTCGTATTGTTGTCGTCTGCTTGGACTCCTTAAACTCCCCACTCGGGTAGAACACGAACAGGGACCCCCCCCCCCCCCCCCGTTCCTTCTTACTCCCCCCCCCCCCTCCGCCGCCCCCCTACTGTACGTGCCATAGGCGGTGGTAGTAGTAGTAGCAGTCAAAGCCGTCCCAATGGTGGTCGTTGGTTCTGATTAGCTCAGACCTTTAGGACCTTGTTAAAGCCTCGACACTTATTAGCCGGGATTGAGGGGAGAAAGGGGAATTGTAGTGGACGGTTGAGCCTACGATGGGGGGAGGGTTTTGGAGGATTTATGTGTCATGAAAAGCGTGTGTGTGTGTGTGTGTGTGTGTTGGGTGGACGGGAGAGGCTGGGGAGGGGGTGGGGGGGGGTGGTATCAAAGGGTGTCGAGAGGTGGGATGGGGAGGAGGGAGACTTGGGTGCGTGGTGGAAGGGTTGGGGGGGGGGGGGGGGGGACGTGTTGCTGGTGAGGGTGTTACATAATCGAAACATTTTGCGAAATTTCCAAATTTCGATTTTTTTCTTTCTTTTTTTTTTTTCCTTAAAGCTGCCGGTCGGCACAAAATGCTTGAGTATGACTGTTAATTCTTCTCAATTTTAAACTGCCGGTCGGCACAAAATGCTTGAGTATGTTTAAATTCTTCTCAAAGGTGCTGCATCGTTCTTCCTATATGCTTTTTTCCCTGAGTGGGGGCTGCGGGGGCGGGGGGGGGGGGGGGGGGGGAGGAACAGGAGGGGGGGACAGGAGGGGGAGGAGGGGGGGAGGGAGGGGGGCGTCGCCTTTTTTTTTTTTTTTTTTTTAAATAGAAACAGCGGGACGCTTTCACACGGGACGGTGGTGAATGATGTGTTGCATGTCCCAAAGATCGAGAGGGATATTTTGTCATTGAAAACACGTGGGGGGGTGGGGGTGGGGGAGGGGGAGCGAACGTCTTTATCCCATGGAGATGGAAATAGAACTCTTTCTTTGTGGGCAAGGTGAAGGGCGTGCGTCGTCATGAAGGCCGAGGTTCCCGGGGGGGTGGGGGGGGGGGGGGGGGGGGGGGGGGGGGGGGGGGGGGGGGGGGGGGGGGGGGGACGCTAGCCGCATCATCATGGCGGGCCAACTGACAGGGACACGTATTGTGCACGGGGTGCAGCCGCGGATCGGATGTTCGAGTACAGTTGACGGATGGCAGTCAGGATAACCACCACTACTTCCGGCAGATTTAACCCCCCCCCCCTCCCTCCCGGGGCGGACGAACATGATTATTATTCACTCCGGCAACTGCCAGACGTGTACGAAGTTACCTGTCGCAAACCGCTTTTGCTTGATAGTTGAGGGTTTTGATTTTTAAAAACACGTTTTGTTGGTTATGGATCGTGAAATACGACATCGATCTCACCATGAAAAGAACTCGTTGACTGGAATAGAGAGAGAGAGAGTTTGCAAAGAACTTAAGATGACCCCAAAATGAGAAGAATATTTAACTTGCAAACAAAACAACAACAACAACAAAATAATAACAATAAAGCATGGTACCACTCTACGGGTCTTCTTCCATCCAGTATAAATAAATTGCATGGAACGATTCCATTTCTCAGTTATTCCTCGAATAAGGGGGTTGGCCACTTTGGACACTCCAAAAGATTGAATTTAAGAAAAAAAAAAAAAATCTCTATTTGCACTCTTAGCCTATGAAACCGCAGAGACAGGTTTGGTGTTGTTGTTGTTGTTGTTGTTGTTGCAACAAAGCATCAGCACGATCCACAGCAACGTGTTGTACAGACACACGGCCAAATTGCCAACCGATAAGAGGACAGGTGATAACATGTGACTGATCATCGGAAGCTTGATAGTCACAGAAAGGGAGGAGATGTGTCTGTGGGGGGGGGGGGGGGGGGGGGGGGGGGGGGGAGCGGGGAGCGGAAGAAGAGATAGGGGAGGATCCGAGAGAGATAGAGAGAAATAAAGGAGAGGAAGGGAAGGACGCACGCACTTATGCACATGCACTTGCATTTACACCCATGCACGCATATACGTACATGCGCGCACGCACGCGCGCGCGCGCGCGCACGCACACACACACACACCACACACACACACACACACACACACACACACACACACACACACACACACACACACACACACACACGCGCGCGCGCACACACACTCACACACACACTTGCGTGCACCCACATATGTGCGGACGCAGAGAGAGAGAGAGAGAGAGAGAGAGACACCTTGACACTTCGATAGTTCATTGTCATTACCAAAAGGTCTTATATGACAAGGAGGGGAAACAGGGTAATAAGACATTCTTCCTCCTTTCAGTGTAAACAATATAACCCAGTTATTATCAATGATCAATCAAATCAAAATAAGCAAAACAAGTTCAAAAAAAAAGAAAAAAAAAAAAGAAGAAAATAGTCTTCGGATATTTTCGTAGCCACGAGTACTCCTTTTATCATTACAGCAACAACGACAAGAAGAGGAGAGAGAGAGAGAGAGAGAGGAGAGAGAGAGGAGAGGAGAGAGAGACGAGAGAGAGAGAGGGAGGTGATATATTGTCTTCATGTGCAAGTCAGGGCAAGTTGGAAGCTGTGGAGACAGTTAATGCTCAGTATTTCACCCAACTCATTTCCATGTCTTTTCCCAGGCTTGCTTGTTGTTTGTTTGTTTCTTCGTTGTTTGTTTGTTTGTAAGAAAAAACAATTGCCGTCTTTCAGGGACGGGAGAGAGAGACAGACGGAGAGGTGGAGGAGTGAAACGAAGGAAAGGACCTTGTAGCTGCCTTGTAAGAATATGCATAGTTTTTTTTTTTTTTTTAATTAATCTTTCATACTGTCTTCATGACTATACAACAGCAGTCTTTTGCCCCCCCAGGAGAAAAATTCGTCCGTGTCTTCTGTTGTGTTTTTAATAGAGAAGAGAAGAGGGGTGGGGGTGGGGGGGGGGGGGGGGGAGAGAGAGAGAGAGAGAGAGAGAGTTGGTTTATTCGTATAGCATCTAGGCCTTATCAAAATGCCTGACAATAATAGTAATAAGTTAGCCAAAGACATTTAAAGAAGAGAAAAAAAAAAAAAAGCACCAAAAAACAAGCAAACAAAATTCGTATTTACAGTTTAGAGAGACAGACAGACAGACAGACAGACAGACAGACAGACAGACAGGGTGAGTCTCAACTAAGAAAATCACCAGGAGGATAAGTTCCTGCAGATTCCCCGCCATCTGTTGTTATGTACACAATTTTTTTTTTCATTGTTATAAGCTTCCTGACAAACAAGCCCCATATTTTGCCGTTTTGATTGCAGGGCACTTATGTACATGCATATGTACACGCTGTCATACTGTCTTACGTGTTCGTCATGACCTGGCAAAGCTGCTGTGTTCCACTTCGTTAGCATATTCGACAGTGTATCGATTTCTCATTAGTCCCCCTAGCTGGCTGTGGGGTTTGTATGTAAATTTTGAAGGGCGTTGAATAGTCAAGGGAAAAAAAAGGGTGGGATGCGGTTGGGTGGGGGTGGAGGTGGGTGGAGATGAGGGATGTTGGAAGTTTTTTTTTTTTTTTTTTGCGGGGGGGAGAGATAATATACATAAGAAAGACTGTACGTATGCAAGTAAGGAAATAAACGGGGATGTGTGTGTGTGGGTGTGGTGTGGTGTGTGTGTGTGTATGCGTGTGTGCGCGCGCGCGAGCGTGTGGTGTGTGTGTGTGTGTGTGTGTGTGTGTGTGTGTGTGTGTGTGTGTGTGTGGTCGTTACGTGGCGTTTACAGTCTTTCGCAGGTGGGTGTGGCATCAAAATTGATAACAGTCGAGGACAGGCTTTAGTTCTGTGTTGAACAGATCGTAGGTTTTATTTTGGGTTCAAAGAGACTGCAGGCGGAAACAAAGAGAGCACACACACACACACACACACACACACACACACACACACACACACACACACACACACCAGCATCATTGCGCCGTCAAACGAATAACAAAACAACGTTTGCAAACAAAGGTGGTTTTGCCGTTTGTATGTTCCTGTTGTTTTGCAGTTTGTTTATTTGTCCCTTCGTTTGTCGGCCCGGTGAATCTGTTTTGTTTTGGGGTAGGGTTTTTTTGTTGTTGTTGTTGTTGCTTTTTTTGGTGTGTTTTGTGTGTGTGTGTGTGTGTGTGTCCCGAAGTGAAGACAGCCCTGTTCGATCGTTCCGCTAAGTTATGGATGATAAATGGCGGAGTTGGGTTGTGTTTGTCAACTGTCGACGCTCGATGTCTGTTGAACAGCTGTTAATGTTTGATCAATGCCTGGGCCTTTTCTTCTTCTTTTGCTTCTTCTTCTTCTTCTTTTTTCTCTTCTGCTGCTGCTGCTGCTGCTGCGTCTTTTTGTGTCTTGTTTTTCTTGTTGTTCTTCTTCTTCAACGTTTATCAATCCCTGGCTCTTTCCTCCTCCTTCTCCTCCTCCTCCTTCTCTTCCTTCTTTTTTCAGCGTTTACCAATCCTCCCTTTCTCTCCTCCTCCTCCTCCTCCTTCTCCTCTCTCTCCTTTCTCCTCCCCCTTCTTCTTCTTCTTCTTCTTCAGCATTTACCAATCCTTCTTCATCCTCTTCTCCTCTTCCTGAACGTTTGTCAATCCCTGGCCCTTTCCTTCTTTTTCTTTCTTTTCCTCCTCCTCCTCCTCGTTCGTCTTCTCCTTCTTCTCTTCCTTTTTCTTCTTCTTCATCTTCTGTCTCATAGTAGTTGATGATCACCATGGATTCATGGGAATTTGTTGCTATTTGGTGCGTGCTGGGTGTTCGCGTTTCCATATTTCCTCGAATTAATTGAGAATCTTTAAAGCGTGTATTTGAGTTTCCGAGAAGGTGGGTTGGTGTGTGTGTGTGTGTGTGTGTGTGTGTGTGTGTGTGTGTGTGCGCGCGCGCGCGCGCGCGTGCGCCCTCTCCCGCGTTCGGTGTGTTGCCAAGATTGGGAACCCTTGATGCTGCAATAGAAAATCCGTCTGTTGGTCCACTCGGTCGCCGCACCTTTACGATGCAGGGACCGGAACTTGGTTTAAACGAAGTGTTTCGCTGTCTGTTGTTTACATCAGCGACAAACGGGTCACGGCGTTTGTAACCGACCTAATTCGTTGTGTCTTCGACCAGTCACGCCCAACGTACGACGCTGTTCTTTTGTATCACTCCTTCCCTAAGTTGCCCAGTACTGCTGTGGATTCCCATCAAGGTCTTGTGCACTCTGTCCTAGTCCTCCCCCATCCTGTTATACCGTCAGACTGTGACCCAGGCCAAGTCGTGGTGGGCAGGCCGATCACTGAGTGTGCATCAGGCAGCAGTGAAAGCAGCTTCCCCAAGCAACCAAGCAATAAGGGAATCTTTAAGTGAGGCAAGGAACGGTTTAAACTGTGATGAACGAACATGTAGGGTAACTCTTGCTCCGATATGCGAGCAAGAGTTCCCGTTCGTGTTCGTTACTTCGGAGCAAGAGTTACCGTTCGTGTTCATTTCGGAGCAAGAGTTACCGTTCGTGTTCGTTCATTTCGGAGCAAGAGTTACCCTACTTTGTTCGTTCATTTCGGAGCAAGAGTTACCCTACTTCTTTGTTTATTACTGTCTCGCTGTTCCCTGCCTCATTTAAGATTTCCTTTCACACCAATCAAACTGAAGTAACCTTTATTTGTTACTGTCCGTCCATGTGTGGGTTTGACTGTTCAAGACCGAAAAAAGCTTTGCCAGTTTAGAAATAAAATGTTAATTTGTGTTTGTTTCTCCAGTTGTTGTTGCTGTGTAGATGTGCCAGGCACAGGGTATATGGGCAAGCTGGAAACATCCCTTTTTTTTTTTTTTTTTTTTTTTTTTTTTGAAAGATGTCTCTCTGTTTGTTCTGTGTTTGCTCTGTGTTGTCATTTGTGCAGGGCGATTCGGTGTCGTAAGC
>JADBJO010000881.1:415000-417500 GCA_016801955.1 Conus betulinus
GGCCCTGTGTTAAACCACACACACGCGCGCGCGCGCACGCACGCAAGCATGTACGCATGCATGCACGCACGCGCGTGCGCTCACACACACGACGCACACACGCTACACACACACACACAAAGACAATATTTGTTCCTTTTGCCCCGTGTGGTGTGTTGGAGGAAGGGTGCGTTTTAAAGCAGTAACAAGGAAAAGGAAAGCAAACAAGGCAAAATGAAACATAAATGGCTAGTCAGTGCTGACATAGATCAACAAATTATAACACTTGAGATAATTTAATATACTTCGACAATAGAAGCATTTGTTTTCGATTAGTAGAAGATATCATTTGAACAAAAAAATATGGACAGATTTTGGGGAGAGAAAATCTTTTGGCAAAGTACGTGTTTCGCAAAATAACGCACACACACACACGCACACCAAAACGAGTGTTCGGGAGAACGCATGTTCCCCCGAAGTAAGGTCGAGCGGATCTTAAATCCGCGCTCTGCGCGGCAGTTCATGGGTGAAAATAAGATTTATTAGTATCGTTCAAAACAAGCATATCAGAATTGGCACCTGTACACGCCCCTGCGTTTTGTTTGTTCATAATACGACGAAATGAAACTAATGTTTCGCTAGAGTTGGCGTCACGGCAGCCACGCAAAGTCTCGCGTGACGTCAGTCTTCTTGACAATTGTCGTCTGCCCCGATTTCTCTCCGGACGATGTTTTCAAAACTTTAGTCTAGATCTATACGAAGCAGTAGATCTATAGTTTGTAAAAAAAAAAAAAAAAAAAATGTGTTGTGCCACTAGATTTAGCAGCGTATTGTACACACTATGCACGAAGACGACGACACAGATTGTGTTTTTGCTCGGAAACTAAGAAAAACCTGATTCAACTGAACATCCAAGTGTGTACGGCGATCATTTTGATTTTTTTTTAAACAGTATTCCAGGCTGTTTTGTGATGTCTGCTGTGCTGTCTCTGGCTTTGTCTTCCTTTCAAGCGTATGTTTAGTAGACTAGGTCTACTAAATTTAAAAAAAAAAAGAAAAAAAAAAAAACGTTGGGCGTTGCCGTTTGAGTCGAGGTGGCGTGTAGATTTATGTGAGTCGCACGAGTGCAACACCACATCCGCTAACGCATTTGGCCACTTGTGTAGTGGGTAAAATAAGCACAGCGGTTCAATTCGTACTCTCTAAATAAATTAACAAAATGAACATCAGTGTAGGGTAGGTTGGAGCATGGACGAGACTTGGCCTTCGCCCAAACGCGCTTGAAAATTCATATTAAAAAAAAAAAAAAAGAAAAAAAAAAAGTGCATGGCCTGCAGGGATAAGCCAAAAACTTTGGATTCTTTGAAGCGGGTTTAATCATTTGAAAAAAAAAAAAAAGTGGTGAGTGAGGAATAGGCATATCATAGATTTCTCAAAATGGTCGATTGTTTCAAAGATACATGACTTTCAATTGTACACTTACTTATTGTACTAGGTATGTGTAGAATGTACGATTTTTTTTTCTTTTTCAGTTTTTAAGGTGAATTTGTTTTCAGTCGCTTAGGACCGGGTTTTTTATCTTTGGGCAGATAAGTAGCGTAAGAAAAACGCATGCAAAGCACCACGCACGCACGCACACACACGCACACACCACACATCGCACACACGCACGCACACGTACACACACACGCGCACAATATATTTTGTGTGTATGAGCATTATTGTGGGTACATGTGCGCGTTTATGTGGGTTCAAATGATTTTCAGATTGCAGATGCATCTCGACTTGCGTTGCCAAAAGTGTGTGACAGTGTTACAAAGGACCAGGGAATGTATTTGTAAGTTTGGACCATAGGCGCTCCCACTACTAGGCCTATTGGCATAAATTCATCCCCTCTGAAGTCTCTCTCTCTCTCTCTCTCTGTGGCGCAGCCCATTCTTGGTGGCAATAGTGTGCTCCAACGCCGTTCATTCAGACTTAAAAGGCATTGGAAGTTTTTACCGTACTACAGTGGCAAGTTATAAGTTCGCACTACTTCAGGGCGAACACTGCGTGACATTTGAACAATGAACCTATGAGAAAGGGAAGATGACGATGACACTCGTACCTAGTTAAAGCAGCTGAACAGTCCTTTTTTTAACCCTTGACACGAGGTTACAATGACGTTGAGAGCTCGGTTTTTTTTTTTTTTTTTTAGTACCCGAAGTAAAGAAGAGGACTGGCACTTTTTGTGTTCTTTGAAAGCGCGCCTCTTTTTCACTCGCCCAGTCTTCTGCATAAACGGCGACAAGAGGAGGGTTATGGCTAGCGAGTAATGTGTTATATACATGAATGTTCTGTCCTGTGTGAATGGGGTGGAAGATTTTCTAGGGTGGAAAAAGCATTTTGCCAGGTGTGTGTGTGTGTGTGTGAGAGAGAGAGAGAGATCGAGGAGAGAGAGAGAGAGAGAGAGAGAGAGAGAGAGCGCGAGAGAGTTTGTGTGTGTGTGTGTGTGCGTGTCTGTTTGTGTGTGTGTGTGTGT
>JADBJO010000881.1:420000-430000 GCA_016801955.1 Conus betulinus
CCCCCCCCCCCCCCCCCCCCGTAAACCCGCTTACACGAGACGCACACGCACACACGCGCGCACGCACACACACACACACACACACACACACACACACACACACACACACACACACACACAGTGTGCTATTTAAAAGACGATCGTTTTGGCAGGCAGATGGTATTATATAAAATAAAAAGTCGCACGTATTTCAGTAACCAACAGAGAGTGAGACATGACTGGAATACTCTTACAGTTGTGCTGATTTGTATTGTATGTCTTGTCTTGCATTGTATTGTATTGTATTTAAGTATGGTATGGTATGGTAATATTTATACGTCAAGAACGCGCACTTGCTTTTCTTTTTTGTTTGTTTGTTTACCTGGAAAAGGCTTACAACACTACGTGGAAATCTGGTAGTCCTATGGATTATTCATGACCTACTTTTTCGAAAAAAGGTCATTTCTTTATATTAAAACAAAAAAATTCCGGCTGATCGGCAGTTCCAAGACCATGTTGGCACCACGCTGTCTGATGTCATCTACGAACAGGAGTTTGGTGTACCCCAGGGAGTGTCCTTTCTCCTGCTCTCTTCACATCAGTATAGATGAGACTTATCAGTTCTGTAAACCAAGGTTCCGACCGAGTCCTCTGTTTGTTGATGACTGCTCCGAGTAGCTGGATCTATATACGCTGGCGTACAAACGTCGACTCCAACTTCGCGTGGATAAGATCCCGACAGTCAGTGGTGGGGCCGAGGAAATGTGGCAACATGGAGAAATGGTTCCAAAACATTTCCCCCCATCTACCGGAGCTGTTAACAGGGACACGTGGAAAGGACTAAAAATGGGATAGTAAGTCAATAGAGATGTACATATCCCTGTCTCACATGCTGTCATGGCAGCAGTAGAAGAAATGTACGAACTCAAAAGAGCATTTTACTCGAGACTTTCATGACCATTTTGATGTTGAAAACATTCGCGAAAATTTCGGTGATTTTTAATGCTGTTGATGTGCTTAGCCATTTTTGTTTTTGAAAAAAGTTTGGTTCCCCAAAGACATCTACACAGCCACGAAAAAAAAAGAGGATGTAATAACAGCAGTGCCTTTTTCTTCCCTATGCACAGCACATGATTGACCATCATTACAGGTTTCATGCCTGCTTAATGCATGGCATGATATCGGAGCAAACAAACAAACAAAAACAGAAGACGAGAGAGAGAGAGAGAGAGAGAGAGAGAGAGAGAGAGAGAGAGAGAGAGAGAGAGAGGAAACAACAATGAAGATAATTACCACTATCACATGCTTATATTTATGTCATACGGTTACTCATTTCATGGTAATCAGTTCATGGTGGTAATTGCACTTGTTTGTTACAACCTAGACCTTATGACAGTAGGATTCCCCCACCCCACCTCCACGCCCCCTTTCTTCCCGCGTCCCCCCCCTCCCCCCACTCCCCTCTCGCCCTGACCCCATCACCGTCTCTCTGAACACACTAGTGTGTGATGTTTGTGTCCTGTAGACCGCCTGTGACAACCGCTCGGCCCTCGTACCTCCTCATCTGTCATATATGGTCACCCTCCCCCCCCCCCCCCCCCTCCCCCCGATCTGCACGTCCCACTTTCCACCCTTCCTCCACCCTTCCCTCCACCTTTCCCTCCCCTTTATCCCCCCTCTCTCTTCTTCCCTCCCCCTTATCCCCCCCCCCCCCCCCCCCCCCCCCCCCCCCCCCCCCCCGTTATCCTCGTCATAACCACAGTTCTGTTCACTGTTGTTGTTTTTTTGTTATGTGTAAGAATTTCAAATAAACAGTATCCAAAGTCTGACAAAAAGAAATAAACGGATAAAGATTTTCTCCCTCCCTCCCCCGCCCTTCCCATTCAACTCCCCTCCCCCCCTCCCTCCCTCTCCCCCCTCTCTTTCTTTTGAAGACATCCTCTTTCATTTGATATAAGTTTTCTCTCCCCCCCCCCCCCCCCCTCCTCTATCTCTCTCTTGAAGACATCCTCTTTTACTTGATGTAGGGGGGTTTGTTTTGTTTTTTCTAGAGTCAGAATAAAGTAACAACGCTTACATCTTTAGAAGTTTGTACAAAGAACGGCCGTTTGGATCAAATTGCTCACACACGCACGCACGCACACGCGCACGCACGCATGCACGCACGCACGTGTAATTAAAAGTGGCAAATGCTTCTGGTGTGGATTACATGAATGTATGTGTGACTGTCATTTCAGACGAGCGAGATGCCGTACAGAAGAAAACGTTCACCAAGTGGATCAACAAGCACCTCCTGAAGGTGAGCATCGTCATCGGCTGTCTGCTGTCTCACTGGTCCATTGTTTCTTGTTTGCCTGCATGTCTCTTGTTCTCTGCGTGTCTGTCTTTAGCTCACTATCTTTGGCACCCCTGCTGTTCTTCCTCTTCGTCCTGTCTGTCTGTCTGTCTGTCTCTCTTTCTCTGTCTCTCTCTCTCTCTGTCTGTCTGTCTGTCTCTCTCTCTCTCTCTCTCTCTCTCTCTCTCTCTCTCTCTCTCTCTCTCTCTGCTCTCTGTGCATGTTTGTCTCAGTCAGCGTGTAGACGTAAGTATTTTGTGTGCTGATGTAACCTGCATTGCGCATATTATTATTAGGACTAAAATATTACCAAGATATTTTCCCCGTCTCTGTGAATATAGTTTCCCATTTTCACTTTTAGCAGCTTAAGAGCCTGTGAGAGATTAAGGTAAAAGTAGATTTTTTTGTGTTGTTGTTTTAGTCAAGTGGAAGTATGGGTTCTGCTGATGAGGATGTTTATAGTTAAATTTAATGTGCAGTCTAATATACAAAGATGAGCTGAATTTAATGTGTCAGTCTAATATACAAAGATGAGCTTACAGGGTGTTTCCCTCTATATATCAACAGTTTTTTTTTTTCAGTTATGTATTGCATCTGGTTATGAACAGAATTGCGAAGGAGGTGAGGAGTGGGGGATGAGAAAGATAGGAATCATTCGTTCGGAATGCATGAGTTCGTCTTGATCCGTTGATCCAAATGTGTTGATCGATAGAAAGTAATCGAAGCGAAGTCGACCTGGAATGCAGGAATGAATTGACCCTAAGGGGGGGGAAAAAAGTTTTAAACAAAACCTCAGTGATTTTTTAGCGTTCATGGTAAATGTGACCTGAGGACCCCTGCCCCCCCCCCCCCCTTTATCCGTTTCCTTTTCTTTTGTGTGTGAGTACGTTTTTATCGGTAGATTTCTTCCACCGTCTCTCCTGTTCCGCCGATCGTCACGTATAAAATGTAATTTTCAGACCTGCCCTTTAAAATAAGAAAAAAAAAACAGACCCCCTCACCCCCCCCCCCCCCCCCCCCCCCCCCCCCCCCCCCCCCCCCCCCCCCCCCCCCTCATGTTCACACTGTTTTTCTCCCTACTCTCTCCTCTCTCCCACTCCTCCGGTTTTGGACAGACCTCGAACCGTGCGAATGTGTAAGACTAGCACACGTTTCTTATCTGAAAATGGAGACCGAAGAATAAACTTATAGGCAGTTCTTATCTGGGGGGGAGGGGAGGGGGGGGGGGGGGGGGGGGGGGGGCATCGTCTGCTGATCCAGTAGATCCAATCCCAACTCGTGGTGAAGTGTGGTGGCGTCAAGATGGCCAAGGGGTTCACGCAGCGCAGCAGTCAACAGTGAGATGAGCGGAGCACGTGAGACGCAGAACGTGAAGACAGCCATGGTGATGCTGCATGTTTCATCTTAGTCGAGAGGCCATGTATCATACAGACCTTGAACCCAGACCTCCTCTTCCCCCTGCTCTCCCGCCCCCCCCCTGTCCCCCCCCCCCCCCCCCCCCCCCCCCCCCGACACGTATACACACTCTCTCTCTGTCCCCCCCCCCCCCCCCCTACCTTTCACCTCCGAACTCGGCGGCATCACTCCCTCTTCTCTTCTCCAGCCCAAGACCCCAGCAGACCCAACAAACTGAACTGACTTTGGATGACAGAAAGCTCAGCACCGTGTGAACTCGTTTCGGCCTTTACGCATACCTGGATTCGGGTGCCCACGATTCTGTGGTATTTGTGGTGCACTCATGACCGCCGATGTTTGCCCCTGGGGGCGGCATGGGGGCGGGGGTGGGGGGTGGGGGGGAGGGTGTGCGGAGATGGCCGGTCGGGGCTGGAATTGGGATGAGGGTGAGAACCAGAGAAGTGTTAGGGGGTGAAGGTGAGAACTCGTGAGTCACTTTTGTTCTGGTAATTATATTTGGTGGGAAGGAAGAAGAAAGAAAGGAAAAAAAAAAAAAGGGGGGGGGGGGGGGGGGGGGGCGGTAGCGAAAGTGGGAGGTTTATGTATGGGGAGAGCGCGATGAAAGTTGGGGAATGCATAAATGAGAAATCTGATTGTGGTGGGGCGGAGTGGGCATTGTGGAGTACATGCAAGTTGTAAACAAAAGAAAATAAAAACAGATCATTTGAGGGGGGAATAAGTGGGAAAAAAAGAAGAGTTTCCCCTTTTCTTGCGCCAGTTTAGCTTGCCTTGAGTCAGTCATCCTTTTAGTTTTGATGCCATAGGTTTTACATCTGGTTTGAAAACTGTAAAGTTGACCGTAATTTCTGGTTTAAGCATCAAGGTCAGCAAACATTTCAAAAAGATTATGCTGCAGGAAAACAAAATTAATGTCACCGTGTTTCTCCTGTCTGATCGCGAAAGGGCAGAGAAATAATAACCCCGTAGTCGACGCTTCGTGAAGAAACAACAGTTGTTTTCAAAGTTAAAAGGTTTAAGTACAATCCATCATCTTCGTCGCTGTCACCAAACTGATGATCATGAGCATCGTTCTTGCGTACCAACAGTAGGAACCTGATGATAAAGATTGTGGGTGGTAAACGGTATCAAGAGCCTCTGTGCGGATGCTGGCTCGTTCATTTAGTACAAACTTGCCTTGGTCTAAAAGTTCTGTGCCGGGGGTTGCTTTTTTTTTTTCTTGTCTTCCTTTTTGAGTCGCCGCCCCACCCCCCCCACCCCCCCTTTGTTTGTTTTTTTTTTTTTTAGAATTTTTCTTTAAATGTTCTTTGACTTTCGTGCACTTTGTCCCTATTGTGGCCTATTCTGCTGTCCAAGAAAGTCTTAAGATGTATCTCTTTTTTTTCAGATAGCATAACTGCTTCTTTCTTGTCTCCATGTTTGACTCGTTCTTCAGATTGCCCAAGGGACTTTTTTAAATGCCTTTCCTGTGGCACCACTGTAGTGCCTTTGTCACCCCATTTTAAAGTTTTTTATTTGAATCTAGGATGAAAAAAAACAAACTGGGATGACTGTCGCCCTGCGTGACAGCCTCGTGTTATCCAACGCAAGGATCTGGACGTCAGAGACTTTCGACGCGGTGACAGTCCTGAGATGGCCCTTTGCGGTCGGCTGGGCTATGAGCAACACTACCTTACCTGGCTGGATGTCAGTGCATTAGTTGTTATACTATGAATTATTGTGAATAGTTCTTTTTGTCGTTCAAACGATTTAGAAATGACTTCGACTTTTTTTTTTCCCATGTGTGGTGACAGCCTTCAAAGAGCGCCTGTGAAGTCTGGCTGGAATACAACACCGCTGAAACCGGTGGCAGTATTGAGAACTTTCAGTGCCTGTATGACATTCTCGTATTTTCTTTTCTTTTTTTTTTTCTTCTTTTTTTTTTAAACTGTGATCAAATGAAATCGGTTTTATTGTCCTGACTACGGCTATGAACACCATGCGCTGTGTGGTGCTAGTATAGTGATAGTGGTGACCAGTTGAGTCTCTCTCTCTCTCTCTCTCTCTCTCTCTCGAGAACGAACGAACGAACGAAACAAGCCCCTCTCTTGTTTGCCGTGGGCCTTGAGTAAATGGCACAGGGAGAAGGGTAAGGTGGTGGTGGTGGTGGTAGATGTACACATCGTAAAAGTACTATTTACGTACATAACTGGCTAGGACATACAAGGGCTGCGGCTATACTTAGCCGCTGTGTCAACGGGGAAGAGAGAGAGAGAGAGAGAGAGAGAGAGAGAGAGAGAGAGAGAGAGAGAGGGGGGGGGGGGGGGGGGGGGGGGGGGGGCGCGAACGTGGATCCAAACAAGGTAGTTGGAGAGAGGGTGTTTTGGACTTGGTTTGGGTTTTGTCCAAGGTCAACGGGTATTGTCTTTGTATGAATTCGACGTTAGGGAAACGAGGTTTGTTGCTGAGATGTGTGTGTGTGTGTGTGTGTGTGTGTGTGTGTGGGTGGGGGGGGGGGGGGGGGGGGGGGGCGTGTGTGTGTGTGTCTGCGTGCCTGCCTGTATGCGCGCACGTGCGCACACACTATAGAAATGTGAGGGACAGGGCGATTAGTTTTCTGTGGGTTGATGCGTTATAAGTGTTTGTCCAAGTATGTTACACGACAAGCATTTCTTCCATTTGAAGGGATATTGTTCTTCCTGGCGGTGGAAAGATTGGGTATCTGTTTTGTTTTTATCCGTATAACGTGCGCGCTTTTTTGTTGATACAGTTATTCGACTTTTGGAAAGAAAACTCTTCCTTGGCGTGGGGGGGGGGGGGGGGGGGGGGGGGGGGGGGGGGGGGTTGAAGTTGAGATTTCTGTCAGATGGCTTTTCATCCATGCTTGCTTATTTTGGTGCCAGATTCGAGATTCGTGTCAGATGGTTTTTTCGTTCTGTTTTGTTTTGTCATTCATGCTTATTAGTTCAGGTGGCAGATTAAAAAAAAACAAACAAAAAACAGCAAAAGTGTGGGAAGGTATCATGTCCGTTAAAATCTGTGCCTTTTTTTTAAAGTCAGAACACCGTTTTGTCACCTAAAACACAGCACGGTTGCTAAGACGATATACGAGCTACTAATTACTCTGCTACTACTACAGCTACCACTGCTACTACTTCTACTGCTACCATTGCGTATCCTCTTCCTCCTCCTCCTTCCTCCTCCTTTTCCTCCTCCTCCTCCATTAATGTTGCTACGGCAAACAGTAAACAGACATTTTAGGGAGAGCTTGAGAGCAGAAGGTCTTGGAAGAAGACCACCCCACCTTCCCCTCAGACAAATGTTTCGGCGCTGAACTCCTTACACTCAAAGACCTGCATCCACCACAGTAAAGTGATGCGTATGACTTTTTTTTTCTCTTGATAATCCAAGTGGAATTGAACCTACAGCCCACAGACACACGAAAAGAACGTGCAGAAGTGGAGGAACAAGAAGAATAGGCCTTCAGTCGAAGCTTGCGTTTCCTGAAAGTCTTGTGTCGATGCCAGGGACAAAGGGAAATACAAGTCTCCCGCAGTCTCTTTTGATTTCACTCTTCCAGTCTGCGTGCGCATTATCTTCAGCCTTCTGACCAACCACTCCCTCCCCCCCCCCCCCCCCCCCCCCCCCATCTCCCCCTATACTCGCTTCATCCATCCTACTGTGGTGTGCGGTGCTTTCGAAAGTGTTACAAGTGAAAGGCACGGCTCACTACAAAAGAAAAAAAAAAGTAAAGAAAGGTAGCAAGAACACACTTGGGTCACTCAACACAAAGGTCCGCGCATTCCTGTGAAATCCCCCCCTCCACCCTCCACCCCCGTTCGCGTCCCTCTACTTCGCTGTTGTGTTCTGGTCCAGCCTTTCAAGGTCTTGGTGGTGGGTGATTTTACCAACATAAGGTGGTGTTTAAAAGCTTGCTGGACTTTCCAGACAGTCCCACTTTTTTTTTTCTGTTGAGAAAGGTGCGCATGTTTTTTTGTTTTGTTTTATTTTATTTTCTTCCGACAGCGCTTCCGTCTGCCTTTCTCCCTGTCTGTGTTTCTCTGTGTGTGTGTGTGTGTGTGTGTGTGTGTGTGTGTGTGTGTTGTGTGTGTTGTGTGTGTGTGTGTCTGTCTGTCTGTCTGTCAGTCCGTCTATCGGTCTGTTTGTCTGTCTGTCTGTCTGTCTCTCTGTCTCTCTGTCTCTCTCTCTCTCTCTCTCTCTCTCTCTCTCTCTCTCTCTGTGACAGTCTGTCTCTTAGTCTGTCTGTCTGTCTGTCTCAGTCTCTCTCTCTCTCTCTCTCTCTCTCTCTCTGTCAGTCTCTTTGTCTGTCTGCCTCTGTATCCCTCTGTCTGTCAGTCTGTGTTTCTGTCTATGCCTGTCTGATCTGTCCGTCTGTCACACACGCACGCACGCACGCACGCACGCGCACGAACGCACACACACACACCACACACACACACACACACACACACACACACACACACACACACTCACTCACTCTCTCACAGCTGGCTGTAAAAAGAAACGAAAGTAAATAAGCTTTTCGTAGGTCTATGACCTTCATTCAATTGAACCCCCATCCCCTCTCTTTATCTCCTCCTCCGTCCTATTCTCTCCCTCCCTCCCTCTGTCTCTGTCCGTCTGTCTGTCTCCCCCCCCCCCCCCCCCCCCCCCCCCCCCCCCCTCTCTCTCTCTCTCTCTCGTTGTGAAATTTTTCAGTCGCGCGCGTCTGGGTTTCTCTCTCTCCCTCTGTCCCGCTTTCTCTTTGAGGGCTGTTTAAGAACGGATTTCGGGTGTGGTATATTTGCTGTAAGAGGTACCATTAGCAGCCTGGTGCAAAGTCTCTCCCGAGTTAATGTCCACTTTGTACCTTCCTTGTCCTCTTCCCATTCCCCCCCCCCCCCCCCCCACTCCGTTTTCGCTTTCTTACCCCCCCCCCCCCCCCTCTCTTCCATCTTGTCATCTTGGTCGTTCTTATCCAACCCCCCCCTCCCCCCCCCCCCCCCCCCCCCCCCCTCTATTGTCTGTCGTATTTATGGTCTGCTCCCTACGTCTGTCGCTTGGTTTTTAATAAATTTTGTTTAAATCAGTTTTAGGTATGCACACATGCACGACCAGGAGCACTAGTAATAGTGACAAAGGGGGATTAAAAAAAAACGTTTTTTCTTTAATGAAAACATTTATTCATCAGCGACATGTTCAAGCATTATATGATCAAACTGATAAACATTTGAAAAGGAAGAGCTAGAAGCGTTTTTATTTTTCTCCTCCTTGTCATGCTTCTTCTATTTTCATTGATAATTTTCTTTTTATTCTTTCTTGTTCTTTTCCTTTTCGTTTTCTCTCCTCCCCTCGCCCCTCTATCTCTCTTTCCTCTTCTTCCTCGCCTTCTTTCTCTATGGTGTGGCTTGTTGCCCATCAGGAATTTCATGCTGGTCTGGTTGAGCAGTTTTGGAAAGGGGGGGGGGGGTGGTGGTGGTGGGAGCCTAGCCTGAATTGAGGAGAAAGGTGCAGGGATGGTTGGTGGTAGTGTTGGTGGGTGGGGGCGGAAAAGGGGTTGGAGGTGGGGGCAGACAAAGGAGAGAGGGGGGGGGGGGGGGGGGGGGCACTCGGGTTAGAAATGAAAAGAGTGGATGGAAATGGTGGAAGAGTGGTGGTGGTGGTGGATGGGGGGTGGGGGGTAGGTGTTGGTGGTGAGATTGGAATGAAGACTTACAGGTGTTCTGTGTGCGTTGTTTTCCACTCCGTTCATGCACGTTTCTTTCAAAGCACCAAGCTGTTGAGAGAGAGAGAGACCAAGAGCCTGAGAGAGAGAGGAGAGAGAGAGAGAGAGAGAGAGAGAGAGAGAGAGAGAGAGAGAGTCATTTTTTTCTCTTTCTTTTAAGAAAAATCAAGGTGTACGAACGCGTGAGCCAACAAATGCGTATGCACACCACAGACGTGGGCACAAATCTACAGCCTCTGCCTCGCTTTCCTCCCATTTCCTTCCCCTCCACCTTCCTACATGCTTACACACACGCACACACACACACACACACACACACACACACACACACACACACACACACACACATACGGGGAGGGGGGTGGGGACTGCAGAGGAATAATGCACTTTACGCGTTGAACCTGGTCCTGCACGCGCTTTGTGTGTGTGTGTGTGTGTGTGTGTGTGTGTGTGTGTGTGTGTGTGTGTGTGTGTGTGTGTGTGTGCTTGCTGTACGGCAGGCCGACGCCAATCGTCACACCGTATCGATCGGAGACCTGATATGTATGACATGAATGTTACCGAAGTCC
>JADBJO010000881.1:435000-437500 GCA_016801955.1 Conus betulinus
AGTCTCCCCCGTATCCCCCCCCCCCCCCCCCCCCCCCCTCCCGCCCTCTTCTTTGGCCTTCTAATGTACTGATGTCATTTCTGATTTCACCCGTTCCTCCCCCTCCATTCCCCCCTTCCCTCTGCCTTTTCAACCCACTCTCTCTCTCCTCTCTCTCTCTCTCTCTCTCTCTCTCTCTCTCTCTCTCTCTCTCTTTTTCAACCTTCTGGTTGGGAATCAACAAGATAGGGGCAGACCGCGCACTCTTTGCCACGAGATAAGACGCCACACGCTTAAATAGTGAAACGTTTTTATGTCTGGTATCTTCTCGCTCCTCCCCTCCTCTTTTTTTTTCTTTTTACTTTTCCCCCTTCAGCTTCTCTCTAGGGTTTCTTCTTCTTCTTTCTTTCTTTCTCTTTTTTCTTTTCTTTTCTTCTTCTTTTTTTTTTTTAATGGAATTTGGTGGGAGCAACGAGATGATGATATTTCGGCAGATGGGCTGATAATGGAGTGGGGTCGCCTTAGTTAAACTGATTTTCATCCGAGACAACAACAACAACAACGAAAATGTCTGAACTTTTTTCTCGGTAATGATGGGAGTTTTGTTTTTCGCCCAGATGTGCTCTCTCTCTCTCTCTCTCTCTCTCTCTCTCTCTCTCTCTCTCTCTCTCTCTCTCTAAAAAAAAAAGTTATTGGGATGCCACGATAGTTGTAAACAACGTGCACCCCACCATGAGTAAAGTGTGTGTGTGTGTGTGTGTGTGTGGGGGGGGGGGGGGGGGGGGGGGGGGGGGGGAGTGGCCCAAGCTTGAACGAATTACAAGGAATCTTAGACCCCCCACCCCCCACCCCTCCCCCATCTCCCCCCCCCTTTATTGAACAACATCCCCGCACATTTATTCAACTGTGACGGGAGCATAGCGATTAAGATTGCGTCAAATCAGAAGTGATGTGTGCTTGATTTCATCTGTTGAAAACTTCGTCAGAATTGTTAGATAACGGAATGCACGTGACGTTAATGTTCGGTTTCAGTTTCTTCCTTTCAAAACATTCGTCCAAAAGATATTAAGGATATGCCATTCGCATTAAAGATAGAATGATGTTTTGGTAAAGGTAGTGGTGGTGTCGTCCCCCCCCCCCCCCCCCCCCTTCCTCCCCCGGGCCCTCCTCTTGTATGGCTGTTGCAGTGACAGGGGGGGTGGGGGGTGGGGGGGGTGAAAGGTGTTTTTTAAATACATTCAGCAGACCTTTTACCGCTCAGTATCATCTTCTCCCAAACACATACCTATCTGAAATTGGTACATGGACACTTAAATGATTGGAGTAACCCGTGAACGCCGTGGTTGCTGTTTCGCATATTGTTCAAGACTTTATTGAAACAAATACATTATACACTTTGGCAAAGCCCTAAGGAGACAGATATTTATAAACGTTTGTTTGTCATTAAACGGAAACCGACGGAAACTCCGAGTAAGGGGGAGTCGATCGTCAAGCGTGTGTGAAGAATCTGGCGGCCGATGAAATGGGTCTATCGATGGCTGATGAGTCATAGTGACGGGACTGGAGGGTCCAAATAAAACACACCAGGTGGGTTGGGGGGGGGGGGGGGGGGGGGGGGGGGACGCCGTGTGAAAAAGATTGGAAAAGGCGACAAGCTAAGACTTCTTTTGGGGGGAGCTGACTTGGTATAGGGAGATGGGGTCAGAGAGGGGAGGATTGAGGTCACAGGGGGGTGAAAAGAAGGGAAAGCCGACATTGTCAGAGGGCCACTGGGTCGCAGGGTTTGTTCTGCCCGATCGACAGAAAAAGAGATTAAAGACAGGCGAGAGAGAGAGAGAGAGAGAGAGGGGAGGGAGGTGTGGGGGCAGAGGAGGGTGGTGGTCGTGGATCGATTTCCCGTTTGGTTTGTTATTGTATCTGGTATCAGGAGCTGTGTCGCTCTCATGTGTGAGTGACACTTTGCTTTCCCGTTTCCCTCACTACCTTCATTTCTGCTAGTCATTGTTTAGTCATTGATGTTTATAACCCTAGCCGACCTAGGGTTGGGGGGGGGGGGGGGGGGGGGGGGGGTTTGAGGGTGAAAAGTGTTTGTTGAAATGAACCAAGGTGACAGAGTGGCCAGTTGAGTCAGTGACTGAGAATGGGTCGTGTGGGAGGTCTCACACACCTCTGTGGGAGTGTGTGGGGGGGGGGGGGGGTGGGGGGGGGGGGGGGGGGGGGGGGAGATTTTTTTAAAAAAAATGGATTCAGTCGTTTTGTCTTTCTTTTTAAATTCATTTTTTGATGCCCCTTTTGATAAACAGTCTGAAAGAAAAAAAAAAGTTCATGCCCCTTTTGATAAAGTCTGACAAATGTAGATAGACTGCAGACTTCACCGCTGAAAATAACTCCTAATTCTTTTGAGGGGCAAAATTGTACTTCCATGAATTTTACCAAAGAGAATGGTGTTGATCAAACGCAGAATGTGTCATTACGTTTATTTGTTGATACTGATCGCGTAGTCATTATTTATGAATTCACT
>JADBJO010000881.1:445000-450000 GCA_016801955.1 Conus betulinus
TTCATTCCTTCTCCTCAGTGAATCGGATAGAACTGCATTTCATTCCTTCTCCTCAGTGAATCGGATAGAGCTGCATTTCATTCCTTCTCCTCAGTGAATCGGATAGAGCTGCATTTCATTCCTTCTCCTCAGTGAATCGGATAGAGCTGCATTTCATTCCTTCCCTTCAGTGAATCGGATAGAGCTGCATTTCATTCCTTCTCCTCAGTGAATCGGATAGAGCTGCATTTCATTCCTTCTCCTCAGTGAATCGGATAGAGCTGCATTTCATTCCTTCTCCTCAGTGAATCGGATAGAGCTGCATTTCATTCCTTCCCTTCAGTGAATCGGATAGAGCTGCATTTCATTCCTTCTCCTCAGTGAATCGGATAGAGCTGCATTTCACTTCTCCTCAGTGAATCGGATAGAGCTGCATTTCATTCCTTCTCCTCAGTGAATCGGATAGAGCTGCATTTCATTCCTTCCCTTCAGTGAATCGGATAGAGCTGCATTTCATTCCTTCTCCTCAGTGAATCGGATAGAGCTGCATTTCATTCCTTCCCTTCAGTGAATCGGATAGAGCTGCATTTCATTCCTTCTCCTCAGTGAATCGGATAGAGCTGCATTTCATTCCTTCTCCTCAGTGAATCGGATAGAGCTGCATTTCATTCCTTCTCCTCAGTGAATCGGATAGACCTGCATTTCATTCCTTCTCCTCAGTCACCAGCTGCAACTACATGAAAAATCGCACATGTGAGATATGCTGTAACGACTGTCACGGTTACCATGAATAGAGCCTGTAACAGTTACCGTGAACGGAGCCTGTAGCAGTGACCATGAACAGAGCCTGTAACAATTACCGTGAATAGAGAGCCTGTAACACTTACCATGAACAAAGCCTGTAATAGTTACCGTGAAAAGAGCCTGTAAAAGTTACCATGAACAGAGTCTTTAACATTTACCGTGAACAGAGCCTGTAACAATTACCGTGAACAGAGACTGTAACACTTACCGTGAATAGAGCCTGTAACACTTGCCATGAACAGAGCCTGTAACACTTGCCGTGAATAGAGCCTGTAACACTTACCGTGAATAGAGCCTGTAACACTTACCGTGAACAGAGTCTGTAACACTTACCGTGAATAGAGCCTGTAACACTTACGTGACTAGAGCCTGTTACAGTTACCGTGAACAGAGTCTGTAACACTTACCGTGAATAGAGCCTGTAACACTTACGTGAATAGAGCCTGTTACAGTTACCGTGAACAGAGTCTGTAACACTTGCCGTGAATAGAGCCTGTAACACACTTACCGTGAATAGAGCCTGTTACAGTTACCGTGAATAGAGCCTGTAACTATTACCGTGAATAGAGCCTGTAACAGTGACCATGAACAGAGCCTGTAACAATTACCGTGAAGAAAGCCTGTAATAGTAACCATGAAGAGATCCTGTAACAGTTGCAATGAAGAGAGCCTGTATTACCATGAAGAGAGACTGTAACAGTTACCATGAACAGAGCCTGTAACAATTCCGTGAAGAAAGCCTGTAATAGTAACCATGAAGAGAGCCTATAACAGTTGCAATGAAGAGAGCCTGTAACAGTTACCATCAATAGAGTCGCATTCGACGTTCCCCATTATTTTTCTTTTACTTTACTGTCTGCCCCAAAGCGGAAGTTAGGGTCAAAAGTCAGGAAATCATGTGACGTGGCCTTAACTGGTGCGGCCAGAAATAAGCTGACGAAGTGTTACGTTTCGTGCACACCGGAAGTCGCCACGATGTTGCCCCATCATGTTTGTTGTTGTTGTTGTTGTTTTTGTTTTTGTTTTTTAAGTTTTGGAAGACGTCACGCAGTGTTAGACTTTACAGGTCTCTCAGGATTTTTTTTTTTTTTTGTGTTTTTTGTGTTGTTTTTGTTTTTTTGTTTTTGCATGGCCTGCCAAGTGTCTCTGTCCGTGGAAATCAGTTGGCTTTGGACTGCGAAATTCTCCACGGAAAAGGCCCCCGTCGGGATGTCAGGAGGCTCTTTCAATATCAACTGTGTCATAGCCTTCCGGAAGTTCTGTGCTGGTAGTTCCCCTTTGTCTACCACTCTCTTTGACCCTACTTTGTATTCCCCTCCCACCCCCAGCCTCCAACACCCCCTCTCCCTCTCTCTCTCTCTCTCTGTCTCTCACACACATTCTTCCTCTCTCTCTCTTTCTCTCCCTCCCTCTTTCTCTTCCTCCCCTGTCTCTCTCCCTCTCTCTCACACACACTGTCCCCCCCCCTCACCCCCCTCTGTCTCTCACACACACACACACACACACACACACACACACACACACACACACACCAAATAAGCACCAGTGGCATGTGCTACAATGTCTGTCTAGGCTTGAACCGGTTCAGAGTAGAGAGACGTGTACACCCTCCTCCTCCTTTACCTCCTTTTTGTCCATAAGCAAGGGGGAGGTAAGGCAGGATAAAAGAGGCAAAGTAGGGAGGTGTGTGCGTGCGTGCGTGCGTGCGTGCGTGCGTGTGTGTGTGTGTGTGTGTGTGTGTGTGTGTGTGTGTGTTGTCCTTGTTGTCAAACCACCAGGCAGCCGTGTCCCATCCCTCTCGCCAACAGACAGGTCGACAGGGCCGCTCTGACGGGGCTGTGTACCTGAATAATTCATCAACTCCACTTACTATCACATAGATACCCCTCTCCCTCCTCCCCATACTCCCCTGTCATGCATCCCCTCCTCCTGTCCTTCCTATTCCGCCCGCTATGCCTTACCGTCTGCCACAGCGCTATACTGGCTTTCCATTCGGGCTGGCTGTGTTATGGATATTGTCATTGACTTGAAGGGTTGTGGCCATCTTGAGTGTTTTGTGGTCTTGTTGCTTTTATTTTCATGCCAATGACGACGATCACCGCATAGATGGGAATGGCGGGGCATAATGATTCGTGTTATTTTTAGATACAGAATGGGGAGATAACAACATTGAATGGGTTCAAGACTTTCTCCTAGGGGAGATAACATTGAGGATTAAAAAATAAGTTATTCGCAGGGGAGACAGTATATTAAACCGTTCAAGATTTTTGCTCTGGCAGACTGAAGGGACGGCACGTATTTATTCTTTTAAACCAGTCAGGGTAAAACTTAATGAAACCGAACATGACATTACATTTTGATTTTTGTTTCATAAGAATACTACTTTTTTAAAAAAACATGTTTTACAAGTGCAGTCGAAGAGTGCAAATACTGAGGACGACAGAAATTTGCAGAAAGCTGTATCAATTATAACCACATGATACTCTACCTGTTCATATTTTTCACTCAGCGTTTTGCAAATTAAGTCTTCACAGGGCTGTGTTGAAAAACAACTGTCTGCGCTGACTGACGTCTTTTTTTTTTTTTTTTTTGTCAGTTATGATATGACGGGCTGTAAACAGCGCTGGTGTCATCCCCCCTCTCCTTCACCCCCCTCCCGCCCATCGGCTGCTTTACAGCTGTGTGAATAGTGTTGCCTGTGACTTTAATGTGAACGAGGGAGCTCCGTTCTGCTTAGCATCAGTTTTTTTTTTTTATTTCAGCAAGGAGATCTCTCATGATGGTCATGGATGTCACCCAGTCTTAAAAGCTTCGGATTTTGTTTTGATAATGATATAATAGGAATTGGCTCCGTTTACTACGTTAGTAGTCCGTGCCGTTCATTTTCCGATGCCGTTTTCACACAACGGTCATCGTGTCAAGACGTCACGGTGCCGTTGAAGATGAATTCTGCAACTCTCAACTCAAAGTTACGTAGGCAGGAATCGTGGCTTCACAATATAGAAAAGAGGTTACACAACCCGCCAACACGGTAGACCCACACATTTTTTTTTTTTTTTTTTTTTAAACCCGCTTGCACAAAACTGACCATAGTGTCTGGTGACATGGATGTGTATGTCCTACCGAGGCGTGATGTCACGCACAGGGGTGTCAGAACAATGAGCTCCAGGAGAGTGGGGTTGTAGCCAGGGTGGGCATTGTACGTACAGTGGCAGGCCTAGCCATGCTTCCCAGCTGGAGTTAAAACCACTGGGTCCTCTTCACACAAACTATGCTGCATGCAGGAGTATTAAGGATGCGAGCTACGCACAAAATGATTGGATTTATATATATATTTATTTATCTACTGGGGGGGGGGGGGGGGGGGGGCATTTTTTGTTCCATTAAAAAATGGGTTTTATGATTACACCCATCCTTCCATTTCTATCTTATTTTTTTATGGCTTTTTTCCCCAGTATCATTTTTTTTTTTTCCCATTAATATGCAGTTGATAGCCTCTTTGTCAGCTTTTTGAAGTATCGAGATGGAGCGCCTGGTATTTGACGAATACCACACAGATCAAAGTGACGCCCTTCGGCTAATTAGACTGTAAACGTTGTTGAAATTACTCGGAATTGATGACAGTGTCATGATTGATGGAACTGATGCTTTATAGGTAGGTTGACCTGTTTGAGGGACGAGCATATTTTTTATGTTGTTTTGGCGGTACTTGTTTTTTTTTTTTTTTTTTTTCCACTCTTAATCACTCTTAATCAGCTGCGTTAAAAGACGACCCGTTGACGTGAATCCCAAGTTTGTAGACAGGTGTCATCAGACTGTCGTCAGCCTTGGTGTTGGAGCCGATTTTTTAAAAATTCACTCTCAGACATTCAGCCAAGATCAAACCAGAGCAAAAGCAGTGTCCTATCTCTTTAAAACTCTTTCTTAGCTGATAGTATACTTGGGGATAATGGTGTCAGCCATGCAATACCCCAGAACACGAACTACCTTGATGGGCTACACGTTTGCAGCAATACTTACTTTACTTATTTCAAGTTGGGCTGCTCCTAAGCTTTGAGTTGGAGTGGATAGATTTGATGTTGGCTGTAAACGTACTTGGGGCTTTCCGGCTGTCTATCTTAGGAGGAGTGTCTGTATAAATGTTCAAGAACCAGCCAGAAGGCATTATCTCCGTGTGTTTGGGTTTGAATATGAGTAGGTTGTTGGAGTGGGTATTG
>JADBJO010000881.1:465000-470000 GCA_016801955.1 Conus betulinus
GAGAGAACTAGCATTCCATCTACAAAACAAAGAGAACTGTAGTGCTGGATGATCGTCCGTTGCTTGTGTATCGTCCTGTGTGCATATCGTTGACTGTTGTCTCTTTCAGCCACGGGAGCGGGGTCACATGAGGTTCCACAAGATACAGAACGTGCAGATCGCCCTGGACTTTCTGCGACTCAAAGGGGTAAGCATAATGAACAATGATGCTAATTGAGATGGAAGATGAAATGATTTTGAATTAATGCAGAATCGTAGTATCAATTAACTGGAAGTGCCACACAGTTTGTACAAAACACACATTCAACTCTCGCTTTCTACGACTGACGTGTGAACGGTTAATTTGAAGTCGAATAGCAGAGAGAGAGAGATGGGGAAAAAGTGTATGTATAAATACCATATATATAGGCATGTGTGTGTGTGTGTGTGTCTCAGCTGTGTGCTCGTAAGCACGTGTTTTTTGGTGCACATCAGCGAAAGTAAGTAACCTACTACATTGATTAGGCGATTTAGTTAATGGCTTCTTCAGTTTCTGCATTGCTGTTTGAGAATTGTGACGGGAAAGGGATCATGCGTAACTCTCTCTCTCTCTCTCTTAGTTTTTTTTTACCCCCCCCCCCCCCCCTCTCCCCACGTCCCTTCCTCTCCTAATAAATAAATGTCAGCCGATGGATTCATTATTCATGTGACGGTGGTGTGCATTATTTGGTGGGAGACGTGGGTGGTCTCAGCAGTATTAGAGTGGCCAGGGGAGAAAATTGCATGGGCTGAAGGAATGAATGAGGCAAGGGGAAAACTGCACCTCCTATGTGTGTGCGTCTGTGTGGGAAAGTTGGGGAACGTAGTTCCTATACACGGGGCGAAGAAGTCTTATTCAATGTAAGAGCGAGCCCCCATCATCTCGTTTCTGCTGCACTAATGAGATTAACTGAATTAAGAAGGCGGTATATATCGGTATGATGATGATGGAGGAGCGCTCGTGTATGGGTATGAATGTATGCATCAATCATAGACGCATTTACTCTGAAGACCGAGAGAAAGTTAGTTGCTTGATGGGGAGCACGTTCGTGTGTGTGTGTGTGTGTGTGTGTGTGTGTGTGTGTGTACTTGCCCAGATGAAGGGAAGAGGGAGAGTATAATGATAATTTTATTATGGATACAAAAAGGTGTAAGGTGGTCGCCTTTCAATTCTATTAAAGTATCGTCAGTCATTTCTTTATAATTTTCTCATCATCAAGAAAAAATAATTTGACAGTGTGTCATATATTTATCTTTAACTTTTTTTATTTTCAATTCACTTTTCTGAATTTCTGTTGCTTATTTTTTGTTTAAAATGTCAGTACAACCTGCTGTTAATCCGACAATAAATGGTTTCAGTTTCAGTGTGTGTGTGTGTGTGTGTGTGTGTGTGTGTGTGTGGCATTTTGTTTTATTTTTTGTGTGTGGGTGTTTGTGGCTGTGTGCGAGCGTGCACACACCTGAGTGTATGTATGTGCGGGGGCCGTGCGTGCGTTTACATGTATATATGCTGGCACATTTATCAGTGTCAACTATATGAGCCTCGGACCAATTTTTAGTTTGTGTGTGTGTGTGTGTGTGTGTGTGTGAGTGTGTGTGTGAGAGAGAGAGAGAGAGCGAGCGTTTGCCATAGTGTGTGAGCGTGCGTACACTTGAGTGTATACGTGTATGTGCATATGAGTGTGTGCGTGAGTGCGCGTGTGCATGTGTTTGTGTGCGCACATATAGGCATGCGTTGCACACGCACATAAATCGGTGTTAACCTGTCACCTTCGGACCAGCTTTTAGTTTGTGCGTGCATGTGTGTGTGTCCGTGCGTGCGTGCGTGCGCGCACTCATGCTTGTGTGTGTTTTCCCCAGATACGCTTGGTGAACATTCGGTCTGATGAGATTGTGGATGGGAACCCGAAGCTGACCTTGGGTTTGATCTGGACCATCATCCTACACTTCCAGGTAGGGCAGTGTGTGTGTGTGTGTGTGTGTGTGTGTGTGTGTGTGTGTGTGTATTTCTGTGTGTGCGTGTGTGTGTTTCTGTGTCTGTGTGTGTATGCGAGAGAGAGAAAGCTGGAGGAGAAAACAGTGGGTTAAACCCCATGTGTGGGGAAGATATGTGGGTATTGTTTTTCAGCTGTCTCTGTTTCTGACTCTGCCCCTTTCTGTATAGCTTGGTTTGTGTTTGGTGGATGTGTGCATCTGTTTGTATGTGGCTGTTTTCTCGCTCTTTCCTATTCTCTTCATCAGCATGTGTGTGTCTGCTTGTGTGTGTACACATTTGCGCCCGCGCGCTTGCGTGCGTGCGTAAGAGAGAGAGAGAGAGAGAGAGAGAGAGAGAGAGATTAGGCTTGTAGAACAGTTGTCTTCTCCCTCCCTCACCACACCCTCTCTTTCTCTCTCTCTTGGTGTGTCTCCTTGCTCTCTCTCTCTCTCTCTGTCTCTCTCTCTCTCTCTCTCTCTCTCTCTCTCTCTCTCTCTCTCTCTCTCTCTCTCTGTGGTCTGAATTAAGTTTGTTGCGTATGCGCTCGAGCAAAATTTCCTAAAAGTGCATATATGCATGGGTATGCAAAAAGTGCATATTCGTGTGGTATGTGCGCGAGTGTGGATGGCTGTGTGTTGCTTGAAATGTGTGAATGTGATGCACACTTGCGCACATGTGTATATGTGTGTGTGTGTGTGTGTGTGTGTGTGTGTGTGTGTGTGTGTGTGTGTGTGTGTGTGTGTGTGCGCGCGGGCGGGCGCGTGTGTGCGTGTGTGCGTGTGTGTGTGTGTGTGTGTGTGTTTTTCCAAGTTTAGAGTGTCTATCATATCCTTCATCATGTCAGCTGCCTGGTCTATGGAGAGTCCGCCAGTTAATTAAATGTGAAGTCTCTGCGAGAAGTGAACAGTTTAACGAGGCATCATGTGCTCTACAGGAGATTAAGGTGTAATGACATGCCTGCTTACTCATTCATTCCCCCCGTATGATGCAGTATCAGGTGCAGGTGAAGCGAGTCTGTCCACCCTGTCCCTCCTTTCTCTCTCTCTTCCCCACCTCACACACACATGCCTTTTTCACCTCTACCCTCCCCTCTCTCTGTCCGCCTGTCTGTCTGTCTGTCTGTGTCTGTTTCTCACAGTCTCTTCATGTCCGTCTGTCTGTGTCTGTTTCTGTGTCAGGCTGTATGTCTGTCTCTGTCTCTCGCTCTCTCATCGCGTGTGTGTGCATACTCCCTGTTTGTATATGTATATATATATATATATGTGTGTGTGTGTGTGTGTGTGTGTGTGGTGTGGAGATGGGAGGAGGGTTGTGGATCATGGTATGAGAGACAGAGAGGACAGAAGAAGAAGGGGGTGGGAATTTTGTGAAGAGGAAAACAGCGCTGTAAAAGGGAAATGAAAAGAAGAGGGGGACAGTGAGAAAAGCTTACCGTTCACGTGTCAGAAAATTCTCACCACAGAGGTAAATGCTTACGCCAAGACATGGCAGAGCCGTGCACGTTGTGGTTTGTTGGCTGGTTCACGGCCAAGAACTCTGGCTGCACCCAGTGTGTTGACGGCTCCAAGAAGTCTGTCGTTTGCTACGGGACAGTTATGTAGTAACGGTTTTTTTCACACCAGGGGGTGACGCTGACTTAGCCCAGATTTGTGCAGTTAGTGTGATCGAGGGGAGTGGGTGGGGGGGGGGGGCTCGGCACGGGGCACTAATGAACAACACCCAAGTACCTTGACGGCCGCCGGAAGAAGTCGGCACGTGGCACTAATGGGGGGGGTGGGGGGGGGGGGGTACCTTGGGGGGGGGGGGGGGGGGCAGGGGGGGGTTTTTTTTTCGGGGGGGGGGGGGGGGGGGGGGGGGGGGGGGGGGGGGGGGGGGGGGGGTGGGGGGGGGGGGGGGGGGGGGGGGGGGGGGTGGGGGTGGGGGGGGGGGGTGTGGGGGGGGGGGGGGGGGGCCTCTTGGGGGGGGCGGGGGGGTGGGGGGGGGGGGGGGGGGGGGGGGTGGGTGGGGGGGGGGGGGGGTGGGAAATCTGGTTTGCTAGGGGGCAGTGTGGTGGGGGGGGGGGTCTTCTCTTGCGGGGAGTAGATCACTAGGCCCGTTCAACGGGAGTAATTCGCTGTGTTGACTGGGTTCCAAGATCAGACTGATGCGCTCCCTGGTCATTGCCATATTTCTCTATACCTGTGAGACGTGGACTCTTGACAGCTGAACTTGAGAGAAGGATTCAGGCAGTTGAGATGTTTCCTCAAGATCCTTGGCATTTCATACAAAGACCCCCACATGACCAACTTGGAGGTCCAGACCAGAGTAAGGCAAGCCATTGGACCGTACGAAGACCTGTTGTCCACTTAGCGCAGAATATTTTGACTGATAAAACCTATCATAGTTCCAGTGCCTCACCAATGGGTCTGTACACAATCCGGTTTTGCTTCGTTGAGAATGGTTTTTTTTTGGTTTCGTTTTGTTGTGTTTTGTATTGATGTTGCTGTGGTTTTGATTCTTTGAAACGTATGTTATTTGTCGATCACTGAAAGGGATTCAGTCATCATTTTGTCCAAGGAAAATGTTAGGGAAGAAGCTGGTCAAGGGTTTTAATGAGAAAACGAAGAGTGTTAGAAGGACCAACAGCTTTTATGACTTTTATCTTGTATTGTGTTGTGTTGTGTTGTGTTGTGTTGCGTTGTCACCACAGATCTCGCCATGTCACCTCGCGCGCACACACGCACGCACGCACGCACGCACGCACGCGCACTCACGCACGCGTTAAAAAAAAAAAGGGGGGGGGGGGGGGGGGTTAGGGGCAAACAGACTGTTCAACACACACACACACACACACACCACACACACACACACTTTCTCTTTCTCTCTCTCTCTCTCTCTCTCTCTCTCTCTCTCTCTCTCTCTCTCACACACACACACACACACACACACACACACACACACACACACACACACACACCACACACACACGCAACACTCCCCTCTCCCACAGCTCCTCTTTCTCCTCTCC
>JADBJO010000881.1:477500-485000 GCA_016801955.1 Conus betulinus
TGTGTGTCGGGCGGTAGATGAATCACTAGGCATTGAACATGTAGCGTTTGGGGGGAGGGGGGTGGGGTGGGGGGATGTACGACCACAGGAAACATTATACTGCGGAGTCTTCGGAGATCTAGTTTCAGGACATTCGGCCTGGTTAGATATGTCTGTATTTCTTTAACGGAAATCACTATTTTTTCATGTCAGAAGATTTCGGTTGCGGACGGGATTTGGCTGTTTTCTTCTTGTTGATGATTTTGTTTTTTTTTAAATTGACAGATGATACTTGCTTCTGACTTTTTTTTTGTCCTGGCGTTTTACAATGTGCTTAGTTCTGCTTAGGGTTCTGAGATGACCTGCGTGGTCGGCAGAGCTGGCTAGACAGTCACAGATGCTGTGAACGCTTAGGATGTGAACAGTCAGTCGCTAAGTTGTAGGCGATACTCTTCGAGGACTGGTAGTATTGTTCAGATTGCCAGCCTGGTACTGTTGAAAATGCAGAGGGTTCATTGCATGGGGGGCAGCTCCAAAACTTTTTTTTTTTTTTTTTTTTTTACCCATTGGAGGTGTCAGTTTAGTGATTGACAGGTTTCCGAGGTCACGTTTCTCTCAGTGGGCCGGCAGTGGGGACGGGGCTTGGCAGAGGGATGGAGGAGGTGGCAGGCGCTCTCAGAGTAAAACCAGAGAAGCTTTTTTTTCTCTCCTGGTAAATCCAGAGGAAGTACAACCTAGCTGATCAACCCGCCGAGCACTTTACGTGCCTCCGACTCCATTCAGTGACTGATAAGAAGGTGCCCGGTAGCGATGTGGTCTGCTCCCGTTGATGGGCGGAATGGAAAGGAGGGCAGCGAGTGTTACGTGGAGAATTGAGAGAGGCAGAGAGAGAGAGAGAGAGAGAGAGAGAGAGAGAGAGAGAGAGAGAGAGAGAGAGAGCGAGCGAGGGAAAGAGACAGACAGAGAGAAACTGAGGGCTGTGTCGATGACCTTGAGGGCATCCTGAAAGGCAACACGGGGATAGGAATGATTAGAGGTGGTACAAAGCGCGTGCGAGAGGTGGGGTAGGGGGGACCTGGGGGGGGGGGGGGGGGGTTGGAGGGGAAGAGGAGGGGTAACTTTCACTGGATTACTTGTATTATTTCTATGCCGTCATGGAGTACCGCCCATAGGTACTGCTACTCCTTACGCGGGTGTGAATAGGGTTAGGTTGGGTACGTGTGTGTGTGTGTGTGTGTGTGTGTGTGTGTGTGTGTGTGTGTGCGTGCGCGCGCGCGCGCGCGCGCGCGTGTGCGGGGCGTGTGTATGTGTGTGTGCGCGTGCGTGTGTGTGTGTGTGTGTGTGTGTGTGTGTGTGTGTGTGTGTGTGTGTGTGTGCGAGAGAGAGAGAGAGGGGAGAGAGAGAGAGAGAGAGAGAGAGAGAGAGAGAGAGAGAGAGAGAAATGCCAGTCGTATTTCGTGAACATCTGTGACTGAACAGTAGGCTTGTTGTATATTGTATTGTACACTCCAAAGTAATACTCATCATTACAATAACAGCAGCAGCAACAACCTTTTGCCGTTCTCGTGACAGCTGGTGAACCCAACAGGAAGAATCACAACATGTATTTTTTAAATGTTTTTTTTTTTTTTAACGTGATCTCTCTTTTGGGGCCAGTATATAATTCGGCCATTATAAAATCGTTCTTCACGGCTGTGGAATGGGTCGAGTAGGCAACGAACAGACATGGGGGGACATAGGGCCATCTTGGTATTGACAGTTCACGAAAGAGGTATCCCATGTATGGCTGTCCGTTGGCATCTTCTCATGTGATGTGAGGTAGTCTTGTTGTCGTTGTGGCTGGTGGCGATGTTATCCTGATGAAGGGTACATGGAGGGCAGACCAGGGGGAGAGAGAGAGAATGGTGGTTCATCCCTTATCAGTCAGCCATTGCTTCCATCGCTTTCACTTTTACCCATCTTGTGAATCTCTTCCCTTCCGCCGTCTTTTCTTCCCCTTCTCCCTCCTGCCAACCCCCTTCTCATTTTTTTTCCCACCTGTCTTCTCTCTCTCCACTCTTCACTCCAGACCCCCCCCCCCCCCCCCCCCCCCCTCTTACCCCATCATTCTCTCATTTCTAATAGCTCAGGTGAATGGGTGAAAGGACTGGGGGGTTGATGTGACAGAGACACGTTTTATGGGCGATGCGTCTCTTTCAAAGCGGGGAGGATTGGATGCTATCAAGGGGTTTTGCGGAGGTTTTATGGAGCACGTGCGGCCAGGAATATCTCTCTGTCACTGTGTCTCTGTCTGTCTGTCTGTCTGTCCGTCTGTGTGTGTGTGTGTGTGTGTGTGTGTGTGTGTGTGTGTGTGTGTGTGTGTGGTGTGTGTGCCCCCAGACCCGCCCCTTTCCTGCAGAAGTCTACAAATGCTAGTGTCCGTGGTTCACACTTGGTAACAATATGTACACACGTTTGCACACGCTAATGTGTATTCCCCCCAACGCTTCCCTCACCAATGCCCTCCATGTCTTTGTTTGTAGTATGTCTCTGCATATCTGTCTGCCTGCCAGTCTGTCCCTCTCTCTGTGTCTGTCTGTGTGTGTCTCTCTCTCTCTGTCTGTCTGTCTGTCTGTCTGTCTCTCTCTCTCTCTCTCTCTCTCTCTCTCTCTCTCTCTCTCTCTCTCTCTCTCTCTCTCTCTCTCTGTGTGTACGCGCGCTCAGTTGCAATTTCGCTTAGTCGAGGTGTGTTGTGTTTGTTGTTCACCGACAAGCGTTCGGGCGTTCCACACTGTCCACCGTCTTTAAACTCGATGATAAGTCAACCTGTACTGAAGTCCCGAGACCAATGGAGCTGCTGATAGATTATTTTGGATAGCACTGGCGGCTGCTGCTGCAGGATTGGCAGATTGACCAGATGGTGGGGAGGAAGGTCAGGCTAGTTGGCGGGGCTTGACCCCTGCCAGCTGAAAGACGCTGGCATGTTTATGATGACAGTTCTTTTCGCTCCCCCAGACCGTCTTATCTCCACTTGCTCAGGCTCGCACACATGCACACGTGTACGGGCGCACGCGCGCGCGCGCGCACGCGCACGCACACACACACACACACACACACACACACACACACACACACACCTGCGTGTGCGTGCGACTACGAAGTTGAAAGCGTTATCACATACAAAGTTGTGTTGGTCGCTATACCTGTGGTAGCAAGCAGGAAAGAAAAAAAAGAAAGAAAAGAAAAGAGAAAGGAGAGTACTGGAGCAGCGAAGGGACGGGAGACAGGACAAATAAAGAAGAGAGGCCTGAGAAAACACGGCACTAACGACACCGTGTTTGTTGTGGAGAAGAGGCTGGTTCTGTGGGCCACTGCTGCCACAGAGCGTTGCTCTGCTGCGACTGACTTTGCACTGGCATCGGCTGGACTGAGATGCTTCATTCTCCTCCTGAAAAAAAAAAAAAAAAAAACGCACAAGAGTGTACGCGCGCGCTTTTGTGTGTGTGTGTGTGTGTATGTGCGCGCACGCGCGCGTGCGTGCATGTGTGCGTGCCTGCATGCACATGCGCGTATGTGTGTTTATAAACACACGCGTGTTTAACAATAACAATAACAATACTTATACACGCGTGTTTGTATCAGTGTGTGTTTATGCGCGGACGGAGTGTCTGTGTACCCGCGCGTGTATGTGCATTACGATGCGCACGTGTATGTGTGTGTGTCTTTTTGTACGCGTGCGTGTGTGTTCACTTTGATGCACACGTGTATGTACACGGTGTGTGTGTGTGTGTGTGTGTGTGTGTGTGTGTGTGTGTGTGTGTGTGTGTGTGAACTGTGGTTGGGTTGGGTTGGGGTTGGGTTGGTTTTTTTTTTTTTAGGGCATGCAGGTATGTTTAGGTGTTGATGCATCGTCCTACATGTACAACGCCATCCACATCCATGTATACATCTCTTCTCCAACTTCCTTACTCTCATACTCTCAGTGCCTCTCTCTGTCTCTGTTTCGGTCTGTCTGTGTGTCTGTGTTTCTCTCTTCTTCTCTCTCGTTCTGTCTCTGTCTCTGTCTGTCTGTCTGTCTGTCTCTCTCTCTCTCTCTCTCTCTCTCTCTCTCTGCACGTTTGCGCGCGCGCGTGTCTGTGTGTCAGAAGAGCGTGATGGTTGCTTGCATGGGTAAACGGTATAGATAACCCTGAACCCCTCACCTGTGTTCGACCTCTCTGCCACGTTGATGCAGTGCAGGAAAGCCCCGGTACACTCGGTACGTCATCACCGTCACATACACCGCGCGCCTCCTGCTAACTGTTTCATCGTGTGATGTGATGTGAGGTAACAGCAAAGTGAGCGTAATACTGTTTGGCAGCTAGCGATGTCAACTTGTTTATCACAGGTACCGGATGCGTATATAAAAAAAAGGAAAAGACAAGCGCTTGCAACGGAAATGGAAGGTCAGATGGTGTGGACATGTGTGCATGTGATGGCATACAGGAGGCAGGTCGGCCAGGCGTCAGCGTGAAAATGTCGATGGATCATCATCATCATCATCATCATCATCTTTCTTTTGCCGTTGGTGAGAAGGTGCATCCGCTTGTTGTCTGTCTGCATTTAGGATGTACGGGGAGGGCAGCATCGTTCTGTGCGTTCGTGTGTGTCACTGGCCTGATAGACCTCTGTCGGGACTGTTAAATCGTGCGTCTCGGTGAATTAATGAGGAATTAGTTAGTGCGTTTTTACGATGGCTTTGCGACTAACGTGACGTGTCAGTTTGTGGTTTGGGGTTTTTCTTTATCTTTCTTCTTTATTATATACACATATATATTTTTCCCCCATCGTACGTGCTACTTCAATGGCTTTGCTCCCCACGCCGCTTATTCCGGTCGCCCGCCCAAAGCCAGATCCTAGCATTTTCCCGAGGCAGTCCTGGCACTGGCAATCCACAGGGAGCAGTCGGTGTCAAATCGTCATGAGGCAACTCCACAGGATAGGAGACACAGCATCGCTGCCGAGTCATTTGGATGGTATTCAGTGGTGGTGCCTGTTCTGACCCAGCATACACAGGACACCACCTACAGAAGCTCGCCGCTGACAACAGTTAATGCTTAGTCGCGGAGCCCAGCATGAGTGAGCTGTCCTCCTTGAGAAACCTCCACGTCTGTTCTACGACCGTCCTTTGAAATTTTCCGACATCGAAGAAGACCCACCCCGACAGAGCCTCACCAAGCGCGTAGACATGGACAGAAAATGGACACAGAGGTCACCGTGCGAGTACGGCATGAAAGGACTCAGAATTTATTTGTAAGTTTGTTTTGAATGCTGATCAGTGAGGCTGAAGATGACGAGACGACGATGCTCAGTAGAGACTGCATGGCAGAGTTTTACTCAACGCTGACCGTAATAGTATAATTATGTTGGCGTCAATCAGGTCCGAGGGATACAAACACCTGCTGTGGTGGTCGGGTAATCTTAGCAACAGTTTCGATTCATGAAACGGATGACACTCGATTGTGATGTTTCACTGTTCCCAAGTGGAGCCCATAGCAGAAATCAGCTCCGAGTAGGATGTGATCGGGGCCGAAAAATCCCGAAATAAAATGGTTCTGATGAGGAATCCAACTCGCGATATACCAACCCGTAATCTGCGACCAGAGTTACGGCCGTTGATGTGCAGTAGTAGGATTATATCAGTGCTTCAGTCACTGTCCTCCCGTGTGTGTGTGTGTGTGTGTGTGTGTGTGTGTGTGTGTGTGAGAGTGAGAGAGAGAGAGTCTGTGTGTGTGACTGCGGAAACGCGCGCGCGCGCGCGTATGTGTGTGTGTGTGTGTGTGTGTGTGTGTGTGTGAGAGAGAGAGAGAGAGAGAGAGAGAGAGAGAGAGAGAGAGAGAGAGAAAACAGAGTGTGTGTGTGTGTGTGTGTGTGTGTGTGTACGCGCGCGCGTGCGCGCGAGCGTGCGCTTGAACGCGCATTCAGATGTCTATGTTGGTGACTTGTGAATGTGGGAATCCGTATGGGATTAACGTGATGTACGGCAACTGTCAATGCGTCTGCTACTGATGGGATGCGTCAGTGTGGGATTGAGGATGATGGTGAAGTGCGCCTTCCCTGTGGCTGGCCCGATGCACCAGCCGGCGCCTCTGTTGAGAGACGTGCTCATCCCTGACTGCGAGCACTGGCCAGATGCCAAGTGTTTATTTACTGAAGAGAAAGGGGAGGCGGAGTGAGACATTGATGTGAAGATTACCAGAAGATGACGGCACTTTGCAGGGCAGTATGCCGCGCTGTCTACACACTGGTCGTAACAATTAGTGTAACCTGGGAGATGGGTAGACGAAGCGACCTGTCGGCTGGTCAGTCGAGGGAATCGAACCAGCGACTCCTGCCAGAAAAGTATTCTCTGTGAAGGAATGACACTGCGCATACGCGTCATTGAGAAGGAAGAGAAAGGGGCGTAGTGTTACTTAAACCGTGGCCTTTTTGTAGTGTTCCCTCGTACGGTTTTAAGTGCATTTAGATGCAATGCTGACAACAGATTCGTTCTGTTCGATTCGTTGATGAAAATGAGTATCCAGGAAGGAAGACGTGGAAAGCGATCATCGCGCTCAGTCAGATGAATGGGGAGTATTGGTAGAAAAGGGGGGGGGGGGGGGGGGATAGAATGGGGGGGGGGGGGGGGATCAGAAATAAAAAGAGTGGTTTGAAATGGAAAAAGAGAACGGAGAAAGATCAAGGGAAAACGGCAATACAGATTAAGCTGGGAAGAGGGAAAGGAGAGATCTAGGAAAAGGGGAAGGAGAGATCTAGGAAGAGGGGAACTCCGAAGGAGAGATCAGGGTGGGTACAATGATCGAAAGAGCAATATAGGGGATATGGTGGTGCTTTCAGGAAGCCGAGGGGTGTGTGTGTGTGTGTGTGTGGGGGGGGGGGGGGGGGGGGGGGTCGGGGGGCTGCTGTTCAGTTTCATGATGCTGCATAGAATAAGAGTTTAGAATACACACTCTGTTTCTCCAATCTGTGCGATAACACGAACTCAGAACTGACACTTATTTACCTTAGCCGATCATTTCCAGCCGGATGAAGACGAGCTGCAGTAAATGGCCCCCATCCTCCTTTCCCTCCCCATCTTCTCCCTCTGCCTCTCCTCCTCCACACCGTCTTCTCCTACTAGGTCCCGGGGGAGCAGTCGGGTCAGGTGTGATAAAGCATACTGCATGTAAAACGGCTTTCCAACTGGAGTCTGCGGCGCTTTGATATGGGTTCAAAGGCAGGAACATCCCTGCTTTCTTTCTTTCTGTCCTCTTCCTTTCTCCTACTTATTTTGTTGTTTGTTTGCTTTTGCTTCTTTCTTCCCTTTCTTCTTTTCTTTTGTGTGGGCGGTTCATGTGGCTGGGATCTGCCGTTTGTCTGGTGTTGTGAAGAGAGCTCTATGGCACAGTGCGCGAGCAACAGTGACAACAGCGTGATCATATCGCGGCCTCTGTGGATGCTGCTGCTGTTGTTGTGTCCGTCTCATTGATATGCTTGTCTGTTCAGCTGTCACTGTCTGTCTGT
>JADBJO010000881.1:490000-495000 GCA_016801955.1 Conus betulinus
CTCTCTCTCTCTCTCTCTCTCTCTCTCTCTCTCTCGTTCAGCCATCTTATGTCTTATCAAACCTTTGATTAGGTCAAACAGTACCGTCCGTCTCCACCCTCGCCCCCCCAACCCCACCCCTCCTTCGCTGGGCCCTCTCCTTCATTTTCTCGTAGAAATAAACAATAAATGTGATGGCGGACATTAAAAAAAGGAAAGCAAAAATGGGATTTTCTGCTTTAGCATGGTATTCACAATAAAAGCGTTAGTTGACTGGATTCGTCTTCTAACAATGTTACTGAACCTGTCCCTGAATCCGGAAAAGACTGCAGAGGTCACCATCAAAGTAAGACTATTGTAAAGGAACAGTGACATCAAAATCACTTTACAATAGTTTGTAGCCATTGGTCTGACCAGTCTTTGAAACAAGCATAGGATGTTAAATGAGAGTCATCCCTTCCACTCACTGAACATGGGCCAGGGAAAATGGGCGATTTTCTTGCAGTGATCCACTGTAACTTTCTGAATGGGACATTTCCTCAGCAGTACCTGCACAGTTGAAGTGGTTGTTTTGGGGAAGAAGTCTTCATCGACAATATTTGTGAGCGGTTCTCTGAATCCCCATGCGGGAAGGAAGAGTCTGGAAGGTGATAACCGTTGTTGGGCTTCTCAAACAGCCGTTGCGCTACAAAACGTCACCAGCCCCAAACAGCTCATCAAGGACAAGACGGCCCATGGATTACTTCTCTGGAGCTGCAGGGTGTACACTAAGGATCTTAACCGAATCTTCTCTCAGATTTAACTCGCACGCACACACGCGCGCGCGCGCGCGCACGCACGCACGCACGCACGCACGCGTGCACACACACACACACACACACACACACACACACACACACACACACACACACACACACACACACGAGCGCGCGCGCGCATTCACTCACTCACTTTCTCGCTCACTCACTCTCTCATTCACTCACTCACTCACGCACACACACACACACACCCTTCTCAAAGTTAGGCGTTGGGTCCCCCACAATTTCTTTAAAGAGCAGCAGAAGGAAACGGTAGCGTAGTGTTATACGTATGCTTCTCGGGTTCGAGGGAGATAGAGTCAAATAGTGTGAGGGACATTGTAACAGGGAATGACATACATGTGGACGTACAAGAATGATCCGGAAACAAAGCAGCAAACGTTAAGAGCATAAGAAGCAGTGCAAAGCAAACGGTTGGTCGTTTCTGTCCCAAACTGGTCACTTACCAGTTGTTGAAAGGAAAACATCTCCAGTGACGGGTAAGTGAATCAGTGCCTGCTCAAAGTGATGGACGCTCGGTGCAGATGGATGGATCCACGCGCTGGAACCTGGGGTATGCTGTCGCAATAATTACGGCAATACCACCGCTGGCACGGCTGCTCCAAGTCCTGCGGGATCAAAGCCCTGCATGTCACCCACCACCCCTCTTATCCAGCTGACCTGGCCCCATGCCGCTGGTTCCGTTTTGTTTGTTCTTTCACTCTTCTGTTTGGTCGTTGTGTGATTCTCCCCCCAGTTGTTACATTTATCATTTGTTACGTCGTTCCAACACTGAACAGTCACCTCAGTTTTGATGCACTCACGGTTTGTATGATTTTTATTTTTATTTTATTTTAAGCGGCGAGAAGGCAAAGTGTATAACGAGGACGTTCGTTTTTTTTGTTTTTTTTTTTTTCGAGAAAATGTATATAGCGCTAGTTTTCTTGGACATTTTTTTTTTGTTAATCTCCTTCTCTTCTTCTCATCTCTTTCTTTTGTTTCCTTAGTTTGGTCCTCTTCTGTTCTTCTCTCTCTGTGATCTGATGTTTGTCATCCATCAACTTTTTTCCTTCTTCTATTAGCACAAGCACGCGCATAAGTATATGGGTATGTATGTACGCGCGTACACGTGTACACTACAAACGCGCGCGCACACACGTGCGCTAATTTGCGGGGACCCCCCCCCCCCCCTCCCCCTCCCCCGCCAGCTCACCCGCCTATCTGCTTATCTGTCTAACCCCCTCTGTGTGCGATCTGTTGATCTGTCAGCATGATGGGTTGGTTGTGTGTCTCCCAGATCCGATCTGCTCGTTTGGCCGCGTCTTGTCTTTTATTGTCTACAAAGAGTGCAAAGGCAACAGAAGAAGTCATGTGATATATCTGCGAAAGCAGCCAGAGTGCGGACTGGCACATCTAGCGGACGAGATCTACATGCTGCACATAATACACCCAGAGTTTAGAAGGAAAAAAAAAAAAAAAGAAAAAAAAGAACCTAAAGTAAAGGTTCACTAGTTTCATAACTTTTATATTGATTCACATTGCTTGCCAAGCATCCAGTTTTTTTGACTGTTCAAATTTCTGGGAGTCTTTGGTGTGTGTGTGTGTGTGTGGTGGGGGGGGGGGGGGGGGGGGCGTAGAATAGTGTGGTTCGTGCGTGAGCAGTATTGCGTTCGTGTGTCAGCAGCTTTCTCTCTTTCTCTCTCTCTCTTTCTCTCTCTTTGTCTCTCTCTTTGTCTCTGTCTCTGTCTGTGTTTGTCTCTGTCTGTCTGTCTGTCTGTCTGTCTCTCTCTCTCTCTCTCTCTCTCTCTCTCTCTCTCTCTCGTCTGTGTCACTGTCTCTGTCTGTCAGCATCTCTCTGTGTGTGGTCTGCCGGGCCTGTCTGTCCAGCCCATCCCCCCCCCCCCCCCCCCACCACCCTCTCTGTCTGTGTCTGTCCTCTCTCTCTCTCCTCTCTCTCTCTCTCTGTCTCTGTATGCCTGCCTTGTATATACGATTCCCCCCCCCCCCCCCCCCAATTTTTCTGTGCTATGCAACTCCCCCCCTCCCCCTCCCCCCCTCTCCCTCTCTCCTGGGATGTAAGAGACAGCTGCCGATGAAAGATGGGGCGGGCAGACGGTTACTGCACACACGGGGTGCCTGCTGAGGGGAAGGCAGCAGTCTGCGCAGTTTTCCCTCAACACCCGCCGAGCCATTGCCCCAGCGTGTCCCCCCAACAAACACATAGCTTTGACAAAATGGCTGGCCAGGTATACAGCCTCTTTTCTGTGCTTCATGCAAATGTGAATGTGTTCTGAACCAGGTAGGGAGACAGCTCGCCGATAGGAAGATGGGTGGCTAGGTAGATTGTACTGCCACACACGGGGTGCATGCTGAGGGGAAGGCAGCTGTATTGCCTCAGTCTGCGCAAGATTTTTCCCTCAACACAAGCCGAGCCATTGCCCCATTGCAGATGGTGTGGAGAAAGAAACAACAAACAACATAGCTTTGACAAAATGGGCTGGCCAGGTATACAGCCTCTCTTTTCACTGCTTCATGTGAAAAAAAAAAAAAACCGTCTGAACCAGGTATAGGGATTCTCTCATCGTCCTATAGGAAGATGGTGTGGCTAGGTATATTGTCTCCTTCACTGTGTTATAGCAAGATGAAATGGCCAGGTGTATTGCCTCTCTCAGTGCCTCTGGTCTGGCAAGATGGTCTGGCGAGGTATATAGCCTCTTTCACCGCCTCATTGCAAGATGGTGTGGGCAAAGTGTATGGCCTCTTTCACCGCCTCATTGCAAGATGGTGTGGCCAGGTGTATGGCCTCTTTCACCGCCTCATTGCAAGATGGTGTGGCAAAGTGTATGGCCTCTTTCACCGCCTCATTGCAAGACAGTGTGGCCAAGTGTATGGCTCTTTTTCACCACCTAATTGCAAGATGTGGCGGCCAAGTGCATGGCCTCTTTCACCACCTAATTGCAAGATGTGGTGGCCAGGTGCATGGCCTCTTTCACCGCCTCATTGCAAGATGGTGTGGCCAGATGTATGGCCTCTTTCACCGGCTCATTGCAAGATGGTATGGCCAGGTGTATGGTCTCTTTCACCTCCTCATTGCAAGATGGTGTGGCCAGATGTATGGCCTCTTTCACCTCCTCATTGCAAGATGCTGCGGCCAGGTATATGGCCTCTTTCACCGGCTCATTGCAAGATGGTTTGGCCAGGTTTATAGCCTCTTTCACCGCCTCATCGAAGGAGGTCTGTCCAAGTATATAGGCTCTTTCATTACCACATAACAAGATGGTCTTCCAGGTACGTAGGCATCCTCACCACCTCATAATAGGACGAGTTGCAAGATGTCTTGGCTTTCCTCACGGCATCGTAGCAAGATGGTCTGACCAGGTGTGTAGGCTTTCTCACCCCGCCACATACAGCAAGATGTCCTGATCACGTGTGTAGTCTGTCCATATTTCATAGCAAGAGGGGTCTGACCAGGTATGTGGTCTCCCTTAACATCTTACAACAAGATGGTCTGGTTAGATGAATAGTTCCTCACCATCTCGTAGCGAGATTGTCTGGCCAGACGTACAGGCTCTCTTGCCCGTCTCAAGAGCACAGTGTCCCTCATCGCCTCATGGTAAATAGCTTGTCCAGGTGAAAAGGCTCCGTCAGCCCCTCAGAACAAGAACATCTGAACAGGTACATAAGTTTCTGACACCACCTCTTTACAGCACCTCGTAGAAAGATTGTCTGGCCAGGTACACAGTAACATATCATCGCAAAGGAAGATGTATGTTGGCCAGGTATGTAGTCTCTCTCACTGCTGCCGCATAGCACGATGGCGAGCCGGGTAGATTGGAAGTCTAAGTGCGTCATAGCGAAGTGGCTTGCTAGGTATGTAGTCTGCCTCATGATTCATAGGAAGATAGTGTGGCTAGACATCTGGGATCTCCTACACCTGATAGCAAGATGGTCTGGTCAGGAATACAGGACCTGTCACTGCCTGATAGCAGGATGGTCTGGTCAGGAATACAGGACCTGTCACTGCCTGATAGCAGGATGGTCTGGTCAGGAATACAGGATCTGTCGCTGCCTGATAGCAGGATGGTCTGGTCAGGAATACAAGATCTGTCACTGCCTGATAGTAGGACGGTCTAGTCAGGAATACAGGATCTGTCGCTGCCTGATAGCAGGATGGTCTGGTCAGAATACAGGATCTGTCGCTGCCTGATAGTAGGACGGTCTAGT
>JADBJO010000881.1:527500-532500 GCA_016801955.1 Conus betulinus
CAGAAAAGAAGAAGAAAAGAAAAAGGCGCCAGTTGTTTCTCAGAGAAGACCCTACAAACAGTCGCCTGGGGACAGATAATCGTTTGAAAAAGTACATTTTTTTTTTCGTTTTCTTTTTTCTTTGTCACTCTGTTCTGCCGCTTGCGAAAAAGGGAGAGGAAAAGAAAACTAAAATGTACGAGGGGTGTACCTGATAGCAATTTAAAAAGTACATTATGAAAGTGCAGACTATTCACATTTCAGTTTGGTTTTCTGGATGACCGAGAGTGAACAAGGCCGCTGGGCGGAAGGTACAGAACAGCGGGAATGCTACTACTGCTGTTGCGATTTCTACTTCAAACATCGAATGTGTTTCCCGTATGACCCCCGGGCAGGAATCACCTTGACCAGCTTTCCACGCCTCGGCCCTGACAGGCCTTGAGGTGCGGGTGGCTGAGTGGGTAGAAGAGCAGGGTCAGGAAAAGATTTAGTGTTCCAGTTTCCCGATGCTTCTGACACGTTCTGAACTGGCACTGGAATAATGGAGGCCGCTGAAAAGAAGAAACACGGGACAATAAAAGCGTTAATCCGGATAAGCAGGATATGGCGATGTTCCGCGGTACCCCCCCCCCCCCCCCCCCCCCTCCCCTCGCTGCCTAACTGGTGAAGGTCATGGTCAGAGAGAAGCGTCCTTTGTTTTGCTCCTGATCTGCTTTGTCGAGTTCAGAGTGGCATGTGTGGAAGCAGCGGGCTGGCTTTTGTAGTGTGCGTGAATTAACTGGGTCCGTTTGCCTCAGTAAGGTCAGTTCCCGGTCACAACGTCTGGAATGCTCGGGTCTGTCGCTGTGACCTGGAACTGACCTGTATACTGTTGGTGGAGTCCGGCAGAGATGTTCTGAAGGGGTCAGTGTGTTGGGGATGAAACTCTCTCTCTCTCTCTCTCTCTCTCTCTCTCTCTCTCTCTGCCCATTGGTTAGTCTGTCTCTGTTAGAGGGAGAGGGCAAGGAAAATAGCAGTCGTGGGTAACTCTACATCCCGTCTTTAATAAATCACCCTATTGTCGTCCTGCATCTCTCTCTTACATCCTAACCCCCGCGCACTCACACACGCACACACACACACACACACACACACACACACACACACACACACACACACACACACACACACACACACACACACGCACGCACGCACGCGCGCGCACGCGCGCACAGACAGACAGACAGACACAGATAGAGAGAGAGGCCCTGAAAATGATACATCTTGCCTTTATGGGAGGACGTTCATTGATCAGTAGGACAACCTCAGGATTCCTAAGAAAGTGTGGTGTGCTGGATATGTTTGTTGGTCGCGTGGGGGCATGCCTTGTTCCGAGTCCTCTCCCCCCCTGTCCTCGGTTGTTGTGAGGGCCGAGCTTCGTGCACACACCTTGACAGACAGGTGCCGACAGCTGACCTTGGGTCAGTTAGCCCGAGGGGCGGACGCCGTGACCGCAATCCTCTTGACCCAATCACCTGTCTTCTGCTGGACAGGTCGCAGTGACCGCTTATTTTTTTCTCCTGCTGTTTAGCATGTGGAGAAGTTAGTGGTGGTGGAGATGATGATGATGATGATGATGATGATGATGATGTGTGTGTGTGTGTGTGTGTGTGTGTGTGTGTGTGTGTGTGTCGTGTGTGTTTGTGGTGTGTGGGCATTTCGGGGATGGGTGTGATGTGTGTCTAGTTTGATACTGACAACAGATGCAGTGAAATGTCCCTGAACCTCACTGCATTGTGGCGGCTTTTGCTTTTCGTAGCACGCTTTTCTTGTTCCGTTTAAGGATGGACTTCTCTCATAAGACACCACCTGTCGTGTGAACACCAGACAGGGCACACACACACGCGCGCGCGCGCACGCACACACACACACACGCACACATACGCACACACACGCACACACACACACACACACACACACACACACACACAGGGTATAGATGGTAGGGGTCTGTCCCCTTGTCCTTTCCAGTCCCATGATGGCTTCACATTGTACTGACTCGGTCAATCATCTCTCAAATCATGCCCTCAACTCCATTACAGTGTCATTCATTACGAGGGGAGGGATGGGGGGTAAGGATGGGGGGGGGCGGGTTACTCCTTTTCATCGGCATCAGTTGGTTCCTCATCCTTCATCTTGATCTGTCGTCTTTTATCTCCGAAACTCATGTCGACGCTGTTGAAAACACCGGCGGCAGCCCCAGTTAGCTTGTAAGATTTCGGACTGAGAGTCGCTACTTATCTTCACCTAGGGCAAAGCTGAACACGGCTAACAGCTGCCCATGCTTGTTTGCCCACATGCTGATAGCACGTTCATCTTAACGTCTACCCAGGTGTAGTGGTCATGGTAGAGTGGTCAGACATAGGTCAGCTGACGTGGAAAGACTGACCGATGGGCAAAAAGACTTGTGTGCCGGATTGCAGGGTTCCTTTGTGTCTGAACTCTGTTGTCATGGTTTATTTTTCCTTGTCATAGTGATTCAAAACACTGGTGGCCGGTCCGGCTTGTGAAATCAAAAGGGCATTAAAACGGTTTGTCACTTCATAGAAAAACAAGATCATCTTTTTTCTTCTGTTTTTCTTGTATGTTTCTCTGCGTGAAGACTAGGATGCCCTGTTAAAGAGGTATTGTTTTAGTGACACACCTGTCACTCTGTCATTATCGTGCCATCCATGTAGCCCATCAAGTCAGATTTGTTGCCAGGTGTGAGCTACTAGCCTCTGCCTAGTGAATTGCAAATGCTACCAGATAACATTCAGAATGCGCCAGCCAAAACAATATCAACAAGACAGGTAAATTGATTGATTGTCATTAAGACAATGAAATGGGTTAAAATCGAATTTCAAAGCTATTTCAAAATTATTACAACGTGCCAAAAAAGAGCACAGAATGGGGGGGGGGGGGGGGGGGGGGGGGTACCAGAAGCGCAGAAGCCCTGTTCATTGTGAATGGTAGATCTGGATGACCAGGTAGGAAAAATCGGCATCATGGCGTTGTCGCCAGAAATGCGAATCACTTTGATTGTCGCTGTCTGGGCGAGTGGATTCCCCTACCACCCCAGAATTCCGTACACGGCAGTAAGTAAAATATTCGCCACTTTTTCTGGGCTGAGGCACCCAGTAGGCTCTTAAAAAAAAAAAAGAAAACGAAAAAAAAAAACCACCTTTCTCATGATACCTTCCCCACTTAAGTTATGATTGCATCTCGGACTACTCCTGGAGTTGTCGATGCAGTTTCCGATAAGGGCAATGTTTCCCCCTCCACTGGAGTTGACAGGGCAAAGGTATGGAGAAGAGAGGGGGTGATGCTGATGGTGTCTTTAGATCTCTGTGATAGTTCAGCTGTGGGAGGTCCACTTCGTATTTTGTTGCAGTGATGATGATTCAAGTTGTTGACTTTGGGAGATGTTTCTTCATGGTGCGATCTGTTTATCAACCTTCGGCTCAGATTAAATGGAACGACCCTGCGGATTGTAATGCCATTCTTGATCAAGATGGGGATGCTGCAGCTCTGTGGCTGAAAGGATGCAGCATACCTCCTTAAGATGGGTGCGTGGTTCTTCACGAGGCGTCAAGGAAATAGGTGACGACAGAGAGTGAGTGAGCACTGCCAGTAGTCGGTTCAAGACATCAAAAACTTTTCATTTATTTTTGCTTTCGTTCTGTCTTTGTCTCTCTTTTTTAATTCCCTTTTTTTTTCTCTTTCTTCATCTTTTTCTTCTTTTTCTTCTTTTTTTTTTTTTTTTTTTTTTGAAGTGAGCGTCAGGTTTAGGGGGTGACCAGTACTTCAGCCATCGGTACCAGCTAATGAAAAAGGCTCGGAGCCGGCAGGTGAGAAATAAACGTTACACCGGCTGCTCAAGCAGCTCAGGCTTGACTGGCGGGGAGTCCCATTAGAGTGGTCACGCCCATCGCGGGGAGACAGATGTGGTCCCCAAGACACAAAGGGCGCTTTGTTGTGGGGATGGTTCTGTCGTGACCATGCATGCCGTCACGGACTGTGGATGACTGGGACACCCACCCTCTGTATGGAGAGAGAGGAGGGAGGGGAAAGAGAGAGAGAGAGAGAGAGAGAGAGAGAGAGAGCGCTTTTTGCTTTGACTGGTGGTATCTGGTATCTGTCCCTTTCAGCTGCGCTGCTTTGTGTATGCCGGCCAACATTTCTTGGGTTCCTTTCATTGTGAATTGAATAGCACCAAAGCTGATCAGAAAAATCGCTTGAAAGACTCCTTGGTTCGATGTTGTTGTGTTGCTTTATATTTTTTGTTTCAAATTTGAGGACAGATATTGGTAGATGATCATATCTCAGTATGAATGAGGGTTTTTTTTTTCTTCTTCTGAAAATAAGGTACTAGATATTCACCATCCACAAATTCAGCTTTTTTAATTTTGTTTAAAAACACACACACACACACACACACACACACACACACACACACACACACACACACACAACAACAACAACCAAAGAGAAACACGGATGATAAGAAAAGTGCAAGTCCTATCGAAATGACAGCAACAACAACAACATATTTGTAGATGGGATGGAGGGAAAGAAAGAGAGAGCGAGCAAACGCAACCTATTTTGTATCAGTCTGTTATTTACTGTCCTTTACTTTTCATTCCTTTTCCTTCACTTCTGTTCCTTTGTGCTTTCCGGGTCAGTGCTTGTGCTTTCTCCCATACCCTCACGATACTCACATAGTTGAAGAATCTTGAGAGATTCTTGCTTTGCTCACAAAGAGAAAAGAAAAAAAAGGTGGTGGTGGTGAGACGCTGGATACTAAGGTGGATTCCTTGTTCCTTATCTATTTCCACAGGGAGGGAAAAAGGGTGTCATTTGCAAGCAAACTTTTATCATGCCAGTGTGCAGCTGGTCAAATTTCCTACAAAAGTAGCACTCAAATTGTGGATACATCACTTTGTACCAGTCTTTGATGAGAGTATATGATAGATTTTACTCTATTTGAAAATTAGTCTTTA
>JADBJO010000881.1:539813-547313 GCA_016801955.1 Conus betulinus
GGGGTCAGGGTGGGAGGTGGTGGGCAGCAGTGTACTTTATTGCTGGGGTTGTTTCTTTCTCATCTTCTCCCCTCTAACAAAGTCATTTTGTGCAACAGTGGGAGCCATCCACTACCCTCTGACACAACATTACCGGTCACACACCAGCAGTTTCATGTCTGTCTGTTGGTTCCAGTTACAGGCCCTTCCAAAGCCCGGCACACTTTGAGGTCTTGTCATTGGATTACAAGTTAATCTTACAACACACTACAATAACACTGGTGCCCTTGCCCACTCCTGTATGGGGTGGGGGGGGGGGGGGGGGTGGGGGGGGGGCCGGTTTGTGGGATGGGGTGAGGGATTGGTGAAGAGGAGTCTGATTTGCTTGTATGTTTGATTATTTCCTCCTGTGACAGCCAAGTGCGCACGAGCCCCATCCACACACACACATGCACCTATGCATGGGTCATGCGCACGCACACACATACAAGCACGCTCACACCGACCGACATCTTTCAAATATGACCCTGGACGCATGCATAATGGTCACAAATTTTAAGCTCACTTGTATCCATCTCGTTATATATGAGATTTACAACATACTGACACCTGTCTGCAAAATGGTGTGTGTGTGTGTGTGTGTGTGTGTGTGTGCGTGTGTGTGTGTGTGTGTGTGTGTGTGTGTGCGTGCGTGGCGCACGGCGTGCGCGAGCTTGTGTGTGCATGTGTTGTGTGTGTGTATGCGCGTGCATGTATGTGTGTGTATGCGCGCGCGTGTGTGTATGTTTGTGTGTGTGCGCGCGCATATGTAAGTGTGTGTGCACATGCGTGTGAGTGCGTGCATGTGCTGTGTGAGCAGGGAAAGAGAAATATGGGGTCAGAGCGGGTTTCATCTGACATGACCTCCGATCTGATGACTGCCTGTGCCACACCACCCCAATCACCTTCAAACCCAGCCCCCAAAACAAACACACAGTAACGCTGTGTCCACCACCAGCCCTGGCCTTCACTTCTTCATGTACACCCCTTCAGTTCCACAGTAGCCTACATGGGAATGGCTACCACCCCAGAGCACATAAAAGGCTGTAGTCATCAATCTCCGCTTCTGATAGTTCTATGCAACTGGCCAATGCTGACATGCACATTTCATGTCTTTCTAATGTATAAACAAATATGTTAAAAAAAAAAAATAAATACATGAATAAATAAATACATAAATGATAGGTAAGGAAAGCATACATACAAGTATAAGTTGAAAACTGTTGACTGCAGTGCAAAAGTTTATGTGTATTGTCTTTCATCATCTGCAAAAACATAGGAATACATTCAACCTACTGCCGTTCATAATGAAAAATGAAGCTTTTTTTTTTTTTCTTTTTTATTTCTTCTCCAAAATGCCAGGGCAACCCTCCTTTACAAAGGTTAGACACTGATCACAAATAAGGCAGCTGAAAAATAAAGTAGGAAATTCAGGGGCCACTAAAATCATAACAGATTTAAGAAACGTGTCCACAAACATGATTACAATTTGATTTTGAAACCTTTCTAGATTTATCAAAGACACACTTAATATGAACTAATTCACTACATGCATGTCCCAGGAAACATTTTTTTTTTCTAAACTTTAGAGAGGGGTTATTTACTGCCAAGGGCATAGACAAACAAAGTACAGGACAATCCTAAGTTGATCAGTTTGCAAACTAAAGACTAATTTTCAAATAGAGTAAAATCTATCATATACTCTCATCAAAGACTGGTACAAAGTGATGTATCCACAATTTGAGTGCTACTTTTGTAGGAAATTTGACCAGCTGCACACTGGCATGATAAAAGTTTGCTTGCAAATGACACCCTGTTTCCCCCTCCCTGTGGAAATAGATAAGGAACAAGGAATCCACCTTAGTATCCAGCGTCTCACCACCACCACCTTTTTTTTCTTTTCTCTTTGTGAGCAAAGCAAGAATCTCTCAAGATTCTTCAACTATGTGAGTATCGTGAGGGTATGGGAGAAAGCACAAGCACTGACCCGGAAAGCACAAAGGAACAGAAGTGAAGGAAAAGGAATGAAAAGTAAAGGACAGTAAATAACAGACTGATACAAAATAGGTTTGCGTTCGCTCGCTCTCTCTCTTTCTTTCCCTCCATCCCATCTACAAATATGCTGTTGTTGTTGCTGTCATTTCGATAGGACTTGCACTTTTCTTATCATCCGTGTTTCTCTTTGGTTGTTGTTGTTGTGTGTGTGTGTGTGTGTGTGTGTGTGTGTGTGTGTGTGTGTGTGTGTGTGTTTTTAAACAAAATTAAAAAAGCTGAATTTGTGGATGGTGAATATCTAGTACCTTATTTTCAGAAGAAGAAAAAAAAAAAACCCTCATTCATACTGAGATATGATCATCTACCAACCCAATCTGTCCTCAATTTGAAACAAAAAATATAAAAAGCAACACAACAACATCGAACCAAGGAGTCTCTCAAGCGATTTTTCTGATCAGCTTTGGTGCTATTCAATTCACAATGAAAGGAACCCAAGAAATGTTGGCCAGCATACACAAAGCAGCGCAGCTGAAAGGGACAGACACCAGATACCACCAGTCAAAAGCAAAAAGCGCTCTCTCTCTCTCATGCTCTCTCTCTCTCTTTTCTCTCTCCTCTCTCCTCTCTCTCCAGAGGGTGGGTGTCCCAGTCATCCACAGTCCGTGATGGCATGCATGGTCACGACAGAACCATCCCCACAACAAAGCGCCCTTTGTGTCTTTGGGGACCACATCTGTCTCCCCCCCGCGATGGGCGTGACCACTCTAATGGGACTCCCCGCCAGTCAAGCCTGAGCTGCTTGAGCAGCCGGTGTAACGTTTATTTCTCACCTGCCGGCTCCGAGCCTTTTTCATTAGCTGGTACCGATGGCTGAAGTACTGGTCACCCCCTAAACCTGACGCTACACTTCAAAAAAAAAAAAAAGAAGAAGAAGAAAAAGAAGAAGAAAGAGAACGAGAAAAAAAAGGGAATTAAAAAAGAGACAAAGACAGAACGAAAGCAAAAATAAATGAAAAGTTTTTGATGTCTTGAACCGACTACTGGCAGTGCTCACTCACTCTCTGTCGTCACCTATTTCCTTGACGCCTCGTGAAGAACCACGCACCCATCTTAAGGAGGTATGCTGCATCCTTTCAGCCACAGAGCTGCAGCATCCCCATCTTGATCATGAATGGCATTACAATCCGCAGGGTCGTTCCATTAATCTGAGCCGAAGGTTGATAAACAGATCGCACCATGAAGAAACATCTCCCAAAGTCAACAACTTGAATCATCATCACTGCAACAAAATACGAAGTGGACCTCCCACAGCTGAACTATCAGAGAGATCTAAAGACACCATCAGCATCACCCCCTCTCTTCTCCATACCTTTGCCCTGTCAACTCCAGTGGAGGGGGAAACATTGCCCTTATCGGAAACTGCATCGACAACTCCAGGAGTAGTCCGAGATGCAAGTCATAACTTAAGTGTGGGAAGGTATCATGAGAGAAAAAGGTGGGGTTTTTTTTCGTTTTTTTTTTTTTTTTTTTTAAGAGCCTACTGGGTGCCTCAGCCCAGAAAAAGTGGCGAATATTTTATTTACTACCGTGTACGGAATTCTGGGGTGGTAGGGGAATCCACTCGCCCAACAGCGACAATCAAAGTGATTCGCATCTCTGGCGACAACGCCATGATGCCGATTTTTCCTACCTGGTCATCCAGATCTACCATTCACAATGAACAGGGCTTCTGCGCTTCTGGGTACCCCCCCCCCCCCCCCCCCCCCCCCCCCCCCCCATTCTGTGCTCTTTTTTGGCACGTTGTAATAATTTTGAAATAGCTTTGAAATTCGATTTTAAACCCATTTCATTGTCTTTAATGACAATCAATCAATTTACCTGTCTTGTTGATATTGTTTGGCTGGTGCATTCTGAATGTTATCTGGTAGCATTTGCAATTCACTAGGCAGAGGCTAGTCGCCCACACCTGGCAACAAATCTGACTTGATGGGCTACATGGATGGCACGATAATGACAGAGTGACAGGTGTGTCACTAAAACAATACCTCTTAACAGGGCATCCTAGTCTTCACGCAGAGAAACATACGGGAAAAACAGAGAAAAGATGATCTTGTTTTTCTATGAAGTGACAAAACCGTTTTAATGCCCTTTTGATTTCACAAGCCGGACCGGCCACCAGGTGTGTTTGAATCACTATGACAAGGAAAAATAAACCATGACAACAGAGTTCAGACACAAAGGAACCCTGCAATCCGGCACACAAGTCTTTTTTGCCCATCGGTCAGTCTTTCCACGTCAGCTGACCTATGTCTGACCACTCTACCATGACCCACTACACCTGGGTAGACGTTAAGATGAACGTCCTATCAGCATGCGGGCAAACAAGCATGGGCAGCTGTTAGCCGTGTTCAGCTTTGCCCTAGGTGAAGATAAGTAGCGCGACTCTCAGTCCGAAATCTTACAAGCTAACTGGGGCTGCCGCCGGTGTTTTTTCAACAGCGTCGACATGAGTTTTTCGGAGATAAAAGACGACAGATCAAGATGAAGGATGAGGGAACCAACTGATGCCGATGAAAGGAGTAACCCCCCCCCCCCATCCTTACCCCCCATCCCTCCCCTCGTAATGAATGACACTGTAATGGAGTTGAGGGCATGATTTGAGAGATGATTGACCCGGTCAGTACAATGTGAAGCCATCATGGGACTGGAAAGGACAAGGGGACAGACCCCTACCATCTATACCCTGTGTGTGTGTGTGTGTGTGTGTGTGTGTTGTGCGCGCGCGCGTGCGCGTGCGTGCGTGCGTGTGTGTGTGCGTGCGCGCGCGCGCGTGTGTGTGTACCTGTCTGGTGTTCACACGACAGGTGGTGTCTTATGAGAGAAGTCCATCCTTAAACGGAACAAGAAAAGCGTGCTACGAAAAGCAAAAGCCGCCACAATGCAGTGAGGTTCAGGGACATTTCACTGCATCTGTTGTCACTATCAAACCAGACACACTCCAAATCACACCCATCCCCGAATATGCCCACACACACACAACCACACACACACACACACACACACACACACACACACACACACACACCACACACACATCATCATCATCATCATCATCATCATCATCTCCCACCACCACTAACTTCTCCACATGCTAAACAGCAGGAGAAAAAAACAAGCGGTCACTGCGACCTGTCCAGCAGAAGACAGGTGATTGGGTCAAGAGGATTGCGGTCACGGCGTCCGCCCCTCGGGCTAACTGACCCAAGGTCAGCTGTCGGCACCTGTCTGTCAGGTGTGTGCACGAAGCTCGGCCCTCACATCAACCGAGGACAGGGGGGAGAGGACTCGGAACAAGGCATGCCCCCACGCGACCAACAAACATATGCCAGCACCACCACACTTTCTTAGGAATCCTGAGGTTGTCCCTACTGATCAATGAACGTCCTCTCCATAAAGGCAAGATGTATCATTTTTCAGGGCCTCTCTCTCTATCTGTGTCTGTCTGTCTGTCTGTGCGCGCGTGCGTGTCGTGCGTGCGTGCGTGTGTGTGTGTGCGTGTGTGTGTGTGCGTGTGTGTGTGTGTGTGTGTGTGTGTTGTGTGTGTGTGGTGTGTGTGTGTGAGTGCGCGCGCGGGGGTTAGGATGTAAGAGAGAGATGCAGCACGGACGACAATAGGGTGATTATTTAAAGACGGGATGTAGAGTTACCCCCACTCACTGCTATTTTCCTTGCCCTTCTCCCCTCTAACAGAGACAGACTAACCCATGGGCAGTAGAGAGAGAGATAGAGAGAGAGAGAGAGAGAGAGAGAGTTTCATCCCCAACACACTGACACCCCCCTTCAGAACATCTCTGCCGGACTCCACCAACAGTATGCAGGTCAGTTCCAGGTCACAGCGACAGACCCGAGCATATTCCAGACGTTGTGACCGGGAACTGACCTTACTGAGGCAAACGGACCATTTAATTCACGCACACTACAAAAGCCAGCCCCGCTGCTTCCACACATGCCACTCTGAACTCGACAAAGCATATCAGAGTCAAACAAAGGACGCTTCTCTTGACCTTGACCTTCACCAGTTAGGCAGCGAGGGGAGGGGGGGGGGGGGTGGGGGGGGGGGGGGGGGGTGGGGGTACCGAGGAACATCGCCATATCCTGCTTATCCGGATTAACGCTTTATTGGGCCCGTGTTTTCTTTCTTTCAGCGGCCTCCATTATTCCAGTGCCAGTTCAGAACGTGTCAGAAGCATCGGGAAACTGGAACACTAAATCTTTTCCTGACCCTGCTCTTCTACCCACTCAGCCAGCCGCACCTCAAGGCCTGTCAGGGCCGAGGCGTGGAAAGCTGGTCAAGGTGATTCCTGCCCGGGGGTCATACGGGGAACACATTCGATGTCTGAAGTAGAAATCGCAAACAGCAGTAGTAGCATTCCCGCTGTTCTGTACCTTCCGCCCAGCGGCCTTGTTCACTCTCGGTCATCCAGAAAACCAAACTGAAATGTGAATAGTCTGCACTTTCATTATGTACTTTTTAAATTGCTATCAGGTACACCCCTCGTACATTTTAGTTTTCTTTTCCTCTCTCCTTTTTTCGCAAGCGGCAGAACAGAGTGACAAAGAAAAAAGAAAACGAAAAAAAAATGTACTTTTTCAAACGATTATCTGTCCCCAGGCGACTGTTTGTAGGGTCTTCTCTGAGAAACAACTGGCGCCTTTTTCTTTTCTTCTTCTTTTCTGGGGGTTGGGGGTGAGGGGTGGGGGGTAGGAGTAAACGGACAGGGGAGGGCAAAACTGCGAGTGACGTATTCTGGTTAAATGCAGATCAGGACTGGACTTAACACCTGCTCGTTAAATATTCACATGCTTGCACTATTTACCACTGAAGAAAACAACAAAGGATCACTAGCTCTACCGTTTATATTTCCTTGTTTTTGAGACAAGACATGCATGCTGTTATCTATCTATAATCTAGATCTTCCCGCACTGCGTGTGTTCTTGCTCATGCTGCCCAATTGCTTACATTTCCAAAACGGGTTTTTTGTTCAAACGTTGTAAACAACATACATTCCTCGGTCCTTATCACACTACCTGACCCACATTCCCTCCCTGGGAAGTCTTCATAAAAATACCGTGGGGGTGGGGGTGGGGGGAGAGGGAGGGCTTAGAGACCAGTATCACGATCCCTTCATTCAACATTTTGGGGGGCACATTCCGGCTGACTGAAACTGGGTCTTGGGTGCCGCCCGCTAATGCTGCTAGCCTGCAGATGACAAAAGCCAGAACACGTAATTGATTTCTTGTAACCACCGATCAATGCCAAAATCGAAAGAGGTTATCAGCTAGGATTAGCGCATGAATAAACGGCCATTTATAGTACCTATATAAATGGCCGTTTATTCATGCGCTAATCCTAGCTGATAACCTCTTTCGATTTTGGCATTGATCGGTGGTTACAAGAAATCAATTACGTGTTCTGGCTTTTGTCAT
>JADBJO010000881.1:549813-552313 GCA_016801955.1 Conus betulinus
TGTCCCTTGTCCTTTCCAGTCCCATGATGGCTTCACATTGTACTGACCCGGTCAATCATCTCTCAAATCATGCCCTCAACTCCATTACAGTGTCATTCATTACGAGGGGAGGGATGGGGGGTAAGGATGGGGGGGCGGGGTTACTCCTTTTCATCGGCATCAGTTGGTTCCTCATCCTTCATCTTGATCTGTCGTCTTTTATCTCCGAAACTCATGTCGACGCTGTTGAAAACACCGGCGGCAGCCCCAGTTAGCTTGTAAGATTTCGGACTGAGAGTCGCTACTTATCTTCACCTAGGGCAAAGCTGAACACGGCTAACAGCTGCCCATGCTTGTTTGCCCACATGCTGATAGCACGTTCATCTTAACGTCTACCCAGGTGTAGTGGTCATGGTAGAGTGGTCAGACATAGGTCAGCTGACGTGGAAAGACTGACCGATGGGCAAAAAGACTTGTGTGCCGGATTGCAGGGTTCCTTTGTGTCTGAACTCTGTTGTCATGGTTTATTTTTCCTTGTCATAGTGATTCAAACACCTGGTGGCCGGTCCGGCTTGTGAAATCAAAAGGGCATTTAAAACGGTTTGTCACTTCATAGAAAAACAAGATCATCTTTTTTCTGTTTTTCCTTGTATGTTTCTCTCTGCGTGAAGACTAGGATGCCCTGTTAAAGAGGTATTGTTTTAGTGACACACCTGTCACTCTGTCATTATCGTGCCATCCATGTAGCCCATCAAGTCAGATTTGTTGCCAGGTGTGGGCTACTAGCCTCTGCCTAGTGAATTGCAAATGCTACCAGATAACATTCAGAATGCGCCAGCCAAAACAATATCAACAAGACAGGTAAATTGATTGATTGTCATTAAGACAATGAAATGGGTTAAAATCGAATTTCAAAAGCTATTTCAAAATTATTACAACGTGCCAAAAAAAGAGCACAGAATGGGGGGGGGGGGGGGGGGGGGGGGGTACCAGAAGCGCAGAAGCCCTGTTCATTGTGAATGGTAGATCTGGATGACCAGGTAGGAAAAATCGGCATCATGGCGTTGTCGCCAGAGATGCGAATCACTTTGATTGTCGCTGTCTGGGCGAGTGGATTCCCCTACCACCCCAGAATTCCGTACACGGTAGTAAGTAAAATATTCGCCACTTTTCTGGGCTGAGGCACCCAGTAGGCTCTTTAAAAAAAAAAAAAACGAAAAAAAACCCCACCTTTCTCATGATACCTTCCCCACTTAAGTTATGATTGCATCTCGGACTACTCCTGGAGTTGTCGATGCAGTTTCCGATAAGGGCAATGTTTCCCCCTCCACTGGAGTTGACAGGGCAAAGGTATGGAGAAGAGAGGGGGTGATGCTGATGGTGTCTTTAGATCTCTGTGATAGTTCAGCTGTGGGAGGTCCACTTCGTATTTTGTTGCAGTGATGATGATTCAAGTTGTTGACTTTGGGAGATGTTTCTTCATGGTGCGATCTGTTTATCAACCTTCGGCTCAGATTAAATGGAACGACCCTGCGGATTGTAATGCCATTCATGATCAAGATGGTGATGATGCTGCAGCTCTGTGGCTGAAAGGATGCAGCATACCTCCTTAAGATGGGTGCGTGGTTCTTCACGAGGCGTCAAGGAAATAGGTGACGACAGAGAGTGAGTGAGCACTGCCAGTAGTCGGTTCAAGACATCAAAAACTTTTCATTTATTTTTGCTTTCGTTCTGTCTTTGTCTCTTTTTTAATTCCCTTTTTTTTTGTTCTCTTTCTTCATCTTTTTCTTCTTCTTCTTCTTTTTTTTTTTTTTTTTTTTTTGAAGTGAGCGTCAGGTTTAGGGGGTGACCAGTACTTCAGCCATCGGTACCAGCTAATGAAAAAGGCTCGGAGCCGGCAGGTGAGAAATAAACGTTACACCGGCTGCTCAAGCAGCTCAGGCTTGACTGGCGGGGAGTCCCATTAGAGTGGTCACGCCCATCGCGGGGGAGACAGATGTGGTCCCCAAAGACACAAAGGGCGCTTTGTTGTGGGGATGGTTCTGTCGTGACCATGCATGCCGTCACGGACTGTGGATGACTGGGACACCCACCCTCTGTAGAGAGAGAGAGGGAGAGAAAGAGAGAGAGAGAGAGAGAGAGAGAGAGAGAGCGCTTTTTGCTTTGACTGGTGGTATCTGGTGTCTGTCCCTTTCAGCTGCGCTGCTTTGTGTATGCCGGCCAACATTTCTTGGGTTCCTTTCATTGTGAATTGAATAGCACCAAAGCTGATCAGAAAAAATCGCTTGAAAGACTCCTTGGTTCGATGTTGTTGTGTTGCTTTTATATTTTTTGTTTCAAATTTGAGGACAGATATTGGTAGATGATCATATCTCAGTATGAATGAGGGTTTTTTTTTTTCTTCTTCTGAAAATAAGGTACTAGATATTCACCATCCACAAATTCAGCTTTTTTAATTTTGTTTAAAAACACACACACACACACACACACACACACCACACACACACACACACACACACAC
>JADBJO010000881.1:559813-567313 GCA_016801955.1 Conus betulinus
TGACTGGGATGTGGGGTGAAGATGAGGATGGTGTGCAGGTGTTAGTATGTAAGGATAGACATTGTTATGGAGATGTGTGTTAGAGTGTATGATTGTTCATGTAGATGTGTTTAGTGTGTATGGTTGTTCATGTATGGATGAGTGTAAGTGTACTTGATTTCGTGTGAGATTTTGTGACTATATGTATGTGGTGTTGTGTGTGCGTGTGTAAGTGTGTGTGTGTGTGCGTGCATGTGTGTGTGCATGTGTACATGTGTACACTGACCTTTGACATGGGTCAAGTGTGCAATACTTGTGGAGATGACAAATTCCACAAATCCTATTGATATAACCACTTTGCATAACCACTTGCCTTCTTCCATTATAGTCATGCTGCCCCTCAGAATCTTCACTTTTAGATTGTTTTTTTTTTTCTTTTATACCCACAAACGCATGCGCGCACACACACATGCACGCCTACCCGCATGCCCAAAACACAGAGATAGAGATGATCATAATGCACAGGAGGCGTACATTTTCATCAAGTGTAGGTGAACCCTTAGCTGTTCAGTCCAGCTGGCACTGTGTACTGTAAGACTGGCGTGTCACTGTGCTTGCAGGTGTCGGACGTGGTGGTGCCAGGTCAAGAAGACATCTCAGCCCGTGACGCCTTGCTGCTGTGGTCACGGCGCACGACAGAGGGCTATCCTGGTGTCAAAATCAAAGACTTCTCCGCGTCATGGCGCGATGGCAAAGCATTCCTCTCCATTATCCACAGAAACAGGTGGGCAAGAGAAACTTACTGTCTGTCTGACTGGCTGGCTGGCTGTCTGGCTGACAATACAAAACAAGCCTAGCTTACTCTGAACCATAATGTCTGGAACTCATGTCCACCAGTCTACAAAATATAAATACATTAAAACTTTTTAAGAAACATGTCCCGGTAATTTGATTATTCAATGAAAATTATTAACATCCATTCACAAAGTCTTTTGTAAAACCTACATTGATTACACCGTCCAAAAGCTGTAACCTACTCCATTAAACTGCTCCTCCCCACTCCCACTCCATCTACCACCCCTCTTTCCCTCCCCCTACGTTTGACTACCCATTTCATTAGGTTTATGGATAGTCTGCTTGTTGTTGTAGAATTCCATTACAGTTTGCTATGTTGAATTGTTAGTATGAATGAAAATACTGTGTTGAAAGAATGTATGCATGAAATGACAGGGACAGATTGTAGGGCAAGGCCTTGGTCTAAAATCTTCATCCTTGCATATTCAAGATCAGTCAGTCAGTCAGTCTCTCTCTGTCTTTTTATTTGAATTTGTGAAAATGTAACTTGAGTAACATTTTTGTCTACTTTTGTGTCTTTCTTACCAAATTGAAAAATGTTTTGTACATTGCATTGAGGATACTGAAGCTGTATGTCAACCACACAGACATCAGCCAGTTTCTTTTCTCTGTGTATTGTGTGTGTCTATGTCTCTTTGCATTAGTGTGTGTGTGTGTGTGTGTGTGTGTGTGTGTGTGTGTGTGTGTGTGTGTGAGAGAGAGTGAGTGAGCAAGCGAGTGTATGAACACATGCATGCTCTTGTATACATTTGTATGTGTGTGCATGCATGTGTTCATATTTGTGCACATGCGTGTGTGTCTGTGTTTGCACATGTGCAAATGCATGTGTGTGTGTGTGTGTTTGTGTGTGTGTGTGTGTGTGTGTGTGTGTGTGTGTGTGTGTGTGTGTGTGCACATATCTGTTCGCATAAGTACAGGGGAGGATGGGTGGTTGTACAACTATATCAGGCCATATGTCTGTCTGGAGAATTATTTTTTATCACAAAGAGTGCATATAAAATCTGAGTGTGCGTGTTCTCTTGATGCATGACATTGAAAGCTATCAAAGCAATGACATTGTGACTGTGCAGGCCAGAGTTGATAGATTTCCGGCAGGCGCGACACAACAGCAACAAACACAACCTGGAAATGGCCTTCAGCATAGCAGAGAAAGAGTTTGGAGTCACCCGTCTTCTGGACCCAGAAGGTACAGAATTCACTGGTTGGAGGATCACAGTGATGTGCTGATTCTCTGATCATCAGTGTTGTTTGTATTGTGTTTGAATAGATTTAGGAATTGTTCTAGTTCCCTTTCTTTTTTTCATTTTTACTTTTGTAGCTATGATATGTTTTGATTTGTTCCATCTTCTGCCATATCATGTTGAGTCGTTTATTCTATTCATCAGCATCACACTTTTTGACCTGACCTTTACAAACATTGTAAGTCAACCAATGGAAAAAAACTGAAAAAGCACGTTCAGATCCAGGAAGAGCTGGGTTTGGTTTATCTTTTTTTTCATTTGGCACTGATAATCTGCCCATTTCCCCTTTGGAAAAAGGGTTGGAAAGGAGGACTCGACTGTCAGGAACAAAATTGTCCGTCATGTTTTTCTTCACCGAGCTTTTGGTTCAGGCCCAAAAGAAATGGCATGTGGTGTGAAATCTTGGCAGACGTTCTCTGTCAGGTAACTGGCCCACTTCTTTTCTGGCAGAGAACGTAAGGTGCTGGCTAAGAGATTTGGCATCTGTGTGAAGCAGACTGCATGTCTTGCTGGTTGAAATAGAGAGAAAAATGTTTGCAGGGGTTGCAAGGTCAGTCTGGATGAATGCCAGTGTTAGGGAGATGTTTGACACGCAGCTGATTGACAGAAAAATGAAGTAACAGAAACAGGGATTTGGGATTATGTGTGAAAAAAGAATTTTAAAGTGTAAAGAAGTGTCTTTGCATATCACTATCATCTCTTTTTGATGGTTTGCTTAAAGTTTAAACAAGCATCTTTGTGTATCACCATCATCTCTTTGACAGTTTGCATCCAAGAGAGTGATGCTGTCTTCGCCTCTGTAGACAGCTGTATGATGGGTTCAATTTCTCCAAAGACTTCGTGGATCTTCTTTTTGTAGATCTTCTTTTACTTGAACGAGTGGGTTTTGACCTCATAAAGTGTAAGGCGGGTCTTACATTATCCATGTTTATTGTAGGCAGGCAGTTTTTCCTGCACTGTGATATTAAAGTGACTTGCAAAAAGATTAGTTACTTTCAGGAGTCTTTTCTCTGCACTGTCCCTATCACCAGACTTGTGTGTTTGTGCACATGCACATGTGTGTGTGTGTGCTTGTATGTGTGCGTGCTTGTTTGTGTTGGTTCTTTGAATCTGTAGTGATTTGTTTTATTAGAAATGTATATGAGTGTGCGTGAGTACAGTATAAGTGTGTGTTTGTTTTTGTGTGTGTGTGTGTGTGTGTGTGTGTGTGTGTGTGTGTGTGTGTGTGTGTGTGTGTGTGTGTGTGTGTGTGTGTGTGTGTGTGTGTGTGTGTGTGTGTGAGAGTGTGTGTGTGTGAGTGAGAGAGAGAGAGAGAGAGAGAGAACGTGCACACAAGAAAAAAGCGGGGTATATCATTATTTTGGCCCTGGTAAAGTTTGATTGAGAAACGTTCCTTGGGGGAAAAAAAGAAGAAAGCAAATAAAACAAATATTTCCACATTTGTCAGTAGTAAGTACATCATGCTGACAGTCTCAGAAACATGATTTCCCTTCCTTTTGTTTCATACTGGACTTTTGTTTCAGAATTCATCAGTAATATATCATGTCAGCCATGACAGAGATGTAAAGCGTTGCGTCCCTTTCGTTGTCACTTCACATTTTCATTTCCAAAGGAAAATAAATCGTTTTCTTTTTTTTTCAAAGCTGTCTTTTGAAAGGGGCAACCACCCCTCTTGAAAGAGCACTGCTTCACCTCTGACTCATTCTGACTGGGTCTGAAAGGGGGAGACTGTGGCTCGTCTTCTCTAATTTAATGCAAATGGTTACACCTGGGCGGGCAGAGGATGTCTCTTTTGGCATGTTTTTATAAGCTGGCAGACACGAAATGATGATGTCATTTCTGTGGAGGGTTGCCCCTGTACGATGGTAATGGTATGAATGCAGGTAAATGTAAGAGACAAAGAACAAAAGTCGCCCGCGCGTGCGCGCGCACACACACACGCATACACACACATGCATGCACACACACACACATACACACACATGCATGCACACACACGTGCATACACACACATGCACACGCATGCACGCACACACACACACACACACACATGCACGCACGTATGCGCACGTGCATGCTGAGGAGAGGGAAGGGACTGGGTTTGGAGTCTGCCAGTATTTTTTTTAACTTAATAGATCATTTGGTGGGGGAACTCCCTCTCTCCATATCTTGCCATCTCCCTCCCTTTCCCTCCCTCTGTGCCTCTATTTTAGTTTCTTCACTGCCCCTTCCTCCCACCACTACCCACAACCCCCTCCCCCCCTCCCATCTGTCTGTTTCTGTTTATTCCTCCCCCACTCTCTCTCTCTCCCCTTCCTAATCCCCACCTGCTCCCTCTCTATCCCTCTTCCCTCCGTCTCTCTATCTGTCCCTCTTTCTCTCCCACCTATCTCCCCCCCCCCCCCCCCCCCCCCCCCCCCCCCCCAGCTCTCTTCCTTATACTATTGTTTCTGTCCCTGGCTGTTTTCCTTTCCCCCCCCCCCCCCCCCCCGTGTGTGTGTGTGCGCGCGCACATGCACACGCTTGTATGTGTGTATGTGTGTGTGTGTGTGTGTGTGTGTGCGCTGACATTGTTTCTGACATTGTGGGTTGTTTTTTTTGTTTTTTTTTTAGTTTATCGGGACTGCCATGCAGATAAATTATTTTCACTGTTTTGTGGTTTTAGATGTGGATGTACAGCATCCCGATGAGAGGTCTGTCATCACCTACGTGTCCTCCCTCTACGATGTGTTTCCTCAGGTTCCCAGTGTGGAGCAGTATCTCAAAGACAATGTAAGACTGCTTTCCCTTGGACTTTCTGTACATGTGTCGTGGCTTCGGGCATGATTTGTTGACATGTATATATATATATATAATGTGACTAAATCTTGATTGTGGGACCAGTGTTACTATTCAAAAGGGAAATGGGGAAGACACGAGGAAGGAGAAGGGTGTTTAATAAGATGCACAAGGACTTTGGACATGAAAGCGTTTTTTATATGAGAATGTTTGCATGTTTGTGTCTCTGTGTGTGTATGTGCGCGCGCGCGCGTGTGTGTGTGCGTGTGTGTGTGTGTGTGTGTGTGTGTGTGTGTGTGTGTGTGTGTGTGTGTGTGTGTGTGGTGTGTGTGTGTGGGCGTGTGTGTGCCATGTGTGTTTGAGCACTCTCACTTGCTCATGTATGCACGTAAGTGTGCAATTATTAACGTTTCTGCCCGTATGTACCTACTTGTACATTCTTTTTAAAAAAGTCAGTTATTTTATCAACATGTTGTTCGTAAAAGTCGATGTTGATGATGTAAACCTATGCGCTGGACAGGAGAGACAGCTGAAAGTGGAAGAGTACAGAGAACTGGCTTCCAGCCTTCTGATCTGGCTTCGAGACGCCACGGCCCTCATGCGTGACAGAAACTTCCCACAGACTGTCATAGAAATGAAGGTATACAGCACATCGTTGGTCTTTTGTGTTCAGCATTCACCCTGTTGCTTTTAAACTGGCTGCAGCCTGGCCAGAAGTGACATTAAGCTGAATTGTCCAGGCTAAAGATTGCGTGTTTGGCCTGTTTTCATACCAGCTTCGGTATTCAAAATGGTTCAGTCTAAGACGTGTATATGGTTCCTTTCTATGGAAGCTTCAGTGACCAGAATTGTCCAAGTTAGGGCTTACACATTTTGATTCTTTTTAATGCTTTCTTTAGAACTCAAAAGTGCGCAGACTAGGGTATGTGTGTGTGGTTGCTTCTCGGACCAGCTTCAGTATTCAAAATTTTCTAAACTAGGGAATGTATTTTGTGGCTTCTCTCAGGTATGGGTGAATGATGGCATCAGAAATGAGAAAGACGCATATAGAAGTGAAATAATGTATAGTAATCTGATGTGATTGGACATAGTACTGTCTTATAGTAATTATTTTGCTAGTTTCAGATAATTTGAATCATTGCTGCTAATCTAGAAGAACCTTTGTGCAGTCACGGTAGATGCTTTGAACTTTTGACTGGCAATATATGACTTAAATAGAAACAAAAGATATATATATATATAAAAAATGAAAACCCATGATGTAAAGAGAGTGTTTTAACACTTTATTGAAATAGAAAGATTCCACACACACACTCGTTTATACACGCACATGCATGCATGCACTTGTGCATGCATATACATGTAGATGCATGCACTGGTGCACACATGCATGCGTGCACACACGCGCACACACACACACGCACACACACACACACACACACACACACACACACACACACACACACACACACACACACACACACGCACACACACACGCCAACCATCCTACCAGTACCAAGGACGGCTTTCACAAAAAATGCCTTCTGTGATAAAACTGTAACAATCCAAAGTACCAATAGGACGGTCACCATGTTTTACATTGATGCCAAGAGCTATTGCTGTTGTTTCGCAATGTGGCCAAGTCAAAGGATTAAAGTGTGAACCTGGCATAAAAAAGCAGCTGGATGTCTTGTGTTATACATAACTTACTTTGGACAATTTAGAATAGTAAAGCTGCCATGAACAGGAACTAGTCATATGCACCATAGTCTGGACAAGTTTGAATAAATGAAGCTGCTGTTCGAAGGTGTATTGAAACTGCTGTTGTACTGAAGTTAGTATCCAAAGGAGTTAAACAGACCAGTGTGGATAGTTCTGAAAACCGAAGCTGTCATGAAAAAAAAAGAAAGGCCAAACTTTTTTATATGGCCACTTTCATATGCCCATATTTTAGTCGTCTTGTGGCAAAAATAGCAGTCTTCTTTCATTACACAGTCATTAATTTCAAAGACAAACACACAAGAATTACAGTGTTGGAACAACACGGAGAATATGTGCTTGCTGTAGATACTACATGCATCATCCTTCATACAAACTGTCACAAGTTACAGACCTCTATGTGTATTTTGGTAGCAAGACTGCATTCTTTGCAGTCTTTTACATGTGTTCGTTTAAAAGGCCCTACATGCCTTAGACTTAGCACTGGGAAAATGTACATACCCCCCCTCCCCTCGCCCCATTTGCATGAACCAGTTTACTATGACCAAACAGAATGGCCTGGTTGTATTTGTATTTGAAGTCTCCTTTCCTGTGAACATCTTAGCTGTCCTCTCTCTTACTACACCCCCCCTCCCTTCCCCCCTCTCCTCTGATACTCTTTCAGACTTTATCTTATCTCTGACTAACTGTGTTTGTCTGCCTGTTTGTCTGTTTCTCTTTGTCTGTCTGTCTGTCTCTCTCTCTCTCTCTCTCTTTCTGTCACTGTCTCTCTTCTCTGATACTGTCTCTCCTGTCTCTCTCTCACTCTCTCTCTCTCTCTCTCTCTCTCTCTCTCTCTCTCTCTCTGTCTGTTTTGTCTGTCTGTGTCTGTCTGTGTCTCTGTCTCACTCTGTCTGTGTCTCCCCTCATTCCCTGTTTCTCTATCTCT